>CM056584.1:55648204-55940704 GCA_029721435.1 Gymnothorax reevesii | reverse complement strand
TTATAATATCAATTATAAATCAATAAAATTATTTTTAAATCAACATTTTGTGTCAAATTATTGATTTATTCAGTAAGTCGTTGTGTAACAAGCAGGATACTTGTCCCTTATTAGGATGTGTTTATTAATACTTTATTATCATGTTTTCTTCAGTCGTGCTTTGCCATGGCGATTTTTCTTTTACTCCTATGCACCACTGAATTTAGTTTTTGCCGCCAACTCTGATGTTCGCATTTTCCGTCCCTTTACTTTGGTAATTTTCTCAGATCGTTTATCATCTCGGGGAACTTGTCCTGCATTAGAATTGCTGAACTATCCATGTGTGATTGATAGATTCGCTTAGCATTTTATCTCTTCTCTCCATCCTCCTTTCTGCATGCTGTTCCCTCCTCTCTTTCTCTCTCTCTCCCTCCCCCTTCCTCCCTCTCTCTCTCTCTCTCTCTCTCTCAGTGTGGCTTGGGCAGCGTTCTCCGTCTGCATGCTCTCTGGTGTCTCCGCCCTGAACAGCTACACCAGAGACACCCTGCTGAATCAGCTCCGTCACCAGGCCTGGGCCTCCTGCCCCCCGCAGCTCCACCCTGGCCCCTACTACTGCCCCCCTCCCCCGCCCCTGTCCCCCCTGTCGCCCTTCTACAGCCCCCCAACCCCTCCTCCACCCATCCCTTTATCTCCACCTCCACCCATCCCTTTATCTCCACCTCCACCCATCCCTTTATCTCCACCTCCACCTCCCCGTCTCTCTCCACCCCTCCCTCCTTCTCTCTCTCCACCACTCCCACCTTCTCTCTCTCCACCCCTACCCCCATCTCTCTCTCCACCCCTCCCTCCTCTCTCTCCATCCCTCCCTCCATCTCTCTCTCCACCCCTCCCTCCTCTTCTCTCTCCTCATTACTCTCCCTCCATCCACCCTCCGTCTCCATCCTCAGCTCGGCCCATACGTGGCCACACACCCCAGTCCAGTCAAGAGCATTCTAGCAGCCCGCTCTGATGATGTCACTTCCTGGAACAACCACCACCCTGAATTACTATGGATTTAGTTTGTGTGTTTGTTTTTTTGTTTCATACTGATTTTGCATTGATCTGTAATTTAACATAACATCACTGAATTGGCTGCTTATAATTTGGTTGTTAATGCTTTATATTGATTACATAAGGGCCCTGTTCCTCAAGTCACGATCATCAGGGCCGAGATCAGCTGATTTGTTATTCACTCTACCTGCTATGGAGCATCTGGTGTCTAGGCAGTCTGTCCAATCAGCAGAGCACATTGTTTCGTCATTTACCTAGGAGGAGCGAAAACCAGGGATGGGCTTTCAGAGCCAGATTTGAGGATCTAAAACTTCAAAACTCTTCACCCATGTAAAAAATACATCAATGTCTGGAGGTTTGAATAAAAAAGTACGTGCAAAGATTAAAGACTGAACATTACGATAACAGATGTGTTTGATTTCCTTATCACCTGAACCCAAGCAGCGAAAACAAAACTCACGTTTCGTCACGTTTTAAATCTTTATTTAAAAAACAAAAATTATAGGAATGTAATTGACACAACTTTGAGGGGCCACAATTCTTGACACAGCACCCCCCCCCCATACGGAGGCCAAGATTACAGTGAATTGTGTAGTAAATGCCCTTTAAAATGGTGTTAACCCTCCTCGTGCTTAATGATCTCCCAGAATGCTCACTGTTCATCGCCATGAAACTGGAAAGTCCTGACGACAGTTTCAGAAAGTTGACTGATGTCATCTGAGTAAGAACCTCCACATTGTCTCAAAGCTGGGATATTATAGGTCAAAGGGAAGTTCACCCACATCGTCCCTACTGTGCGACAGATTTCGGGAGTCTCCAGATCTCTGCAGAAACCGCACTATATTTGATCACTGTCCACAATGATCTGTCCTAAGTGGCATACCAGCCAACACAAAGCATTCACACAAATGTTTGAAGAATTTTTTTAATTTTTACTTTAAACAACGTTTCAGCCTCGCGGCTGCAATGATGAAAGCACGTTTTACGATTCGCTGGGGTCCGATTGGAACACCTTTGCAACAACTGAGGGTTGAGGTTTGGGATTCTGGTTTGACTTCAGAAGGACGTGGAGCCGCTTTTATTTTTAAAAATTGGATTTCATTCTAAAACTTTGCTTACATATCAAAGAAAACAAAGATACGTGGACAAAAATATTCTAAATTATCAAACTGAAGTAAGACTGCAAGACTGGATGAAATTTTTTTCACTAATGAATGAATTTGAGCGTTATTGCACACCTGCAAGAGCCTATTACATTTAGTCTTTTACTGGAAATCCTGATTGCAGGGGAAAGTGGAGTGCTCACAACCGCTGTGCGTGAGTGAGGCAGTGCGTGCAGAAGGGTGCAGAGCCGTAACGAGAGTACAGTGAAGTGCAGATGTCTTCAGCGCACAAAATTTTTAAATGCAAAAAATGAAGAAATTAAATGCCAGGGATACATTTTTAGTCCTGGATGAGTGAAGTTTAGGAAGGCGTGTTGTGATGAAACTCGAGCGCCACTCACTAATCAATTAATCAATTTGCTGTTAGCACGACCACGGGCAGTATGAATACTGGCATGGATGAATCTTGGCATGGATGAACGGTCCCTAATTTACAAACACCTGATCCAGGAGTTAAGGATTGTGTCACTTTGATTCATATTTGGTGGGAGAAAGTGTTGACGGACCCCAGGTTGACCGAGGCTGTTTGGGGTCATTCAGAGTGATAAAGCAGGTAAGGCAGCGGAACTGAGGCAGGGAGGGTGTATTGAAGAGGCTTAATGCAGTTTCAACTTTTTTTTTTTTTTTGTTAAATGCTCTTTGCTACTTTTAAAGTCCTCTTTGCATATCCTGAGACTTTTTACGCTGAATTGTATGCTGAAATGGCCACAGGCTAAAATGAAGGTGAAATGAAGACAGAATGTCTTCCTTGATCACACCGAGAATGCAAACGATTACACAATTAAATACATGATTTAAAGCAAATTTCGTGCTTAAGCATGACATGCCGTGATAGTTTTATAAGGGTTTTTTAATGAATTCATCTCTCGTTGTCCCACAAATATTTTTTTTAAGGTTTCCCATCGTGTGACCAGGTGAAGAGCCAAACAGCTGTGACGAGCCATTTCTGAAACTATTCCTTCTTGACATCATGTGGGAATGTGACTACGGAGGGACTGATCAGCTTCAGTCAATCAGTTAATCGGTTCATTCGTTAATCTGAGTGATCCCTCCCACTCTCGATGTCACAACGGACAGATTATTAAATAGCTTGTCAAGGCTAATTGGCTGTGCACCCGGTTACGTAATGGGAGGTCATTGAAAATATTTATTTGTAGATTTAGGAATTATATTTACAGCAGATGGGATATAAAGCACCAGTGAGCTGAAGTTCTGTTGGTTTTAACCTGTCTGTCTGTTCCTTCTGGTCAATTTCACAATTAACTGTAATTATAACAAAACTCAAATTTTCATATAACAACATTAAAATCAGTCCAAGAGCCAGAAAAGTAATGAATTTGTTCTAAGAATAATATTTATAATCAAGAGAAAATGTTAATAAAAGTCATATTACAATCGTTTTACACATACGAAGCTTGACTGAGGGGAAAAAAAAAAAACAAATCATTGAGTCAAAAATTTTATACAAAAAGCAATGCACACATACAGTCAACAAATATGTCCTGTCCAACTCACAGAAGTATCAGGTGGAGAACAAGAGCCCAAACTGAGACACTTCGGCGCACAAGAAGAGCAGTGGCTATGCTGGCCTTGCGCAGCAGGGAATAAAGATGCACTGGACTGCAGTAGTGAGTTGGTTTTACACTTTGACAGTGACAGTTGAGCTTAAACGGCATCTGTCACGTCCAGATACTGCTTGTATTCGGCTTTGAGGAGATATACAAATATACATGAAGATACCGTATGAAAATAAAAGCATACCAAGGGAAAGAGTCCCCGACACAGAAAGCTGCCCAGTTAGAAATTCAGTTAGTAATAATATTCCGTTCCAGTATTGATACACAGCACATGTACGGGTTTTAAGCTCTTTTCAAACATACACCATTCATCTTTACCCTTTACATCTCGCTGTTAGAGCGCCATAACTGCTTTATCTATTCCGGGTGTTACTCCCCGTCATTGTTTCAATTAAAATAATCAAGCCTCTAAAAATGTGAAGAAATAGATAGATACAACCAAAATCACACCCTACCGCCAAAATTTTCCTTTTGAACTTTGCCCCCCCCCACACGCCCACCCCCACCCCAACCCTAAGCCCCACCCCATACCACACCAATTCTACTTGTTATGCCTTTTTTTCTCCTTAGTGTGATGTCCCGTCCTTTACGCAGTCTTCTTGCGTAGGACAAAATAGATAATGCTGGAGATGAGAGTGAGGACAAACGAGATCCAGGCCAGGACGAAGGAGTGGCCGTACCACCCATCCTTGTCGCTATCGGACTTGTGGAAAATATCGGTGTAGATGGAGGCAGCGATCATTATGCAGATGCCTGAGCGAGGGAGAGAGGGAGGAGAGAAGGACGTGATGAATCTCCTTTATTCCACCATTATCAAACCCAGTTACAGCCATTTCCTGCTTTCACTCATCATGTAACTTCACCCTCTATCAAATCTATGAGGCTGGAGCCTCCGACAGTCTGCCTCTCCAGCACAGGGAACACACACCCGTCGCCCACATGTGTAGCGCCTCCGCTTAGCCTAGCATGCGCACCTTTGGACCACACAAGCATACGGAGACCCATTCGAACGTCACACACAACCCACACAAACTCTGGATTCGAGGGACTGGGATCATTCAGGCAACATCAGGCTTCACTTAATCATTATTTCCCTGACTTTGTAAAACAAAATGTAACAAATAAAAACATGGATATAAATGTACTAAAATGTAACTTATTAAAATTGTCACTAACATTCAACAACTTTTAAAAATAGTCATCGATATCTGATCTAGCTATTTGAATCAATATTGGACTGATACGCAATATTGGTATCAGTACCGTTGCATCTCTAAATGTTTGTCTCATTGATTGATTTGTTAATTAAATGATTCCATCCCACGGTTTTCCATTTTGTAGATCAATATGTTTTGATGCTGTTTGCACTGTGCTCACCCAAAGGCTGATAATTCATACAAGTTAAAAAAAAGACCAACATAATGTGACTGGGGCTGATTAAAATTAAATGACTCGATTCAGTAGCACAGAAACTGCTTCTGTACGGCTCTGTGCTGCTAAGTACAACACCGCATTTAACCCTCTATTAACCAGCGTAGCATATCTGCTACATGAAGTAAAAGGGTTAACTGCCTGGACACCCAGCTGGTTTTGTTTCTTATTGCCAAATAAATATTTGAGAATAACTTGAATGGTATGTCACTTTAATTTTTTTCATTAGCATTATTACCCAATGTAGCAGATTTGCTACAATTTGGAAAGGTGGGCCAAATGTGCCAAAATTTTTTTGTCTCCCGTTTTTCAAATAATGGCCCGAAATAAACATTTTTGCATAGGGAAATAATTTTAACACAATTGGAAATGGGTTTGGTTAATAAAGGGTTAAGTAAATTACGTAGCAGCGCCTGTAGTCGCCTGCCTGTCACCTAAAATAATTCATTGTCGCCTGAGGGAATTCTTTTTGAAGACACTTTAGTTGGACACTCAGTCATTACAAACAGAGTTCATAAGGAGATAGGCGGCGAGAGACGGCGCTAATGGGGCTTTTGCCCTCATTTTAGAAGGATCCACGGCGTTTTGAAGGTATGAGGCGAGAACTTGGAAATCCTCTAAACAGATTCTATGGGATGGACCAGAGTCTAAGAAAGCCATTGAGGATACCCACATTAAAAATATCGACTTGTGAAGGCACACATGGTCTATGCCTATCCAAAAAAGTCACCAATTCGATATAAATCAACAAGTACTATGATTGAAAAATTATTGCAGTGATTTGTGCATTTCAGCTGGCAATAATTATTTTAACCCTAACTGATGAAGAGCGAAGCTTTTCATTTCCTAAAAAATTATGCTGGCAGATGTATCCTTTGGTGGCAGAGATGATGTTACCGTGCTTCAGAAGGGGCAAATCACTGGTAGCATCAAGCGAAGAAAACAGGCTGAGAGTAACGAGTATGAGGTATGATTTTCACACAAGAATTGGCCACTACAAACTCCTTACTTTTACCGCACTGACAGTCTGTGGGACGAACTGCGGAAACCCTTGGAGTGATTCATCTATCCTGTCATCAAAACACGAGCTCGGCCAAAAACGCAACTCTTGATTGAAAATAAATGTTCCAACATTGCATATGGTTGTCAAAAACTGCCAGTACTGGTTGTACAGTCATCAAGGCTACAGGGGTACCATCGAGTGTGACTTTTTTTTGGACAGGCAGTTTACCTCCCTTAATTCTCTGTAAAGATCTTTAGCAGATCTTTAAATTTTCTTTTTTTGAGTACGCAATAATGAGCTGATGATTTCTGTAGCCACAAGGATTCATTTTTCATTTTGGGCGGAGCGTAGCCTCGTTCTGCATGATTCAGAGGGATGCGGTTCTGCTGTCGAGAATTGCCACATCAACTCTGACCCACCGTCAGTCGCTTTGAATGACTGCATCATGTAAATAACCGTTTTTGTGATCCAGAGTCCAGAACCAGTCAGCTGAAGTTTCAGGAAGCGCACATCAGAAGACCGCAGCACAACTTACAGGCGATGAACTGGAAGATTCCAGAGAAGGTGAAGCGCTGCCCTTTAGGCAAGGTGAACAGCTGAGCCACGAATACAAAGAGCCCCAGTATGGAGAATATGCAGGCCAGCACTGCGGTGGCCTGCACTGCCTGCAGATAATCTGTAGGGGGAGACAGAGAAACAGTTTGTGCGATTCCGGCGCACCCCAAACACAACAGCATTCACTACACAAGAACATTACGCACTCAAACATTTCCGGAAATTTGTAATGTCATTGGGTTTCACGCAACTCTGTTGAACTACTTTCAGGAGTATAAGCCCATTGATTGATTTCAGACTCTCAGAGGTTTCCTAAAATTGCTGCATGGGACCCATTGACTTAAAAAAATTAAATCAGTTTTTGACTGTACTATCCTTCAGTCCGACAGCATTGTTGCTAAAACAACTTGACAAGTGGGTCTGTGCAGTGGGTGCTGCATTGACTCTCAGTCTTTAGAACAGGAAAGCAAATGACCCGTTGGTGGCAAAAGTGGTTTTACCTTGTGGATAGGTGGTGGGGAGATCAGTACTGTTCCAAATACCACTCGGCAACTTAACCCACTGAAACCAGATATCCGTGGACACGGTTTTGGTGAACCACCAAGCCTGAGAAAGAGGAAGATGTGTTTTACACAAATGAGCACTTTCGTGTATTTTCACAAGCACAGTTTTCTGAAGAACAGAGCTGTCAGAAACACGAAGGGTTAAAATATGAGAAAGACGCACTCAGGGCTGAAACCACTCTGAGAGAACTTGAGACAAGTAACGTCCAATCATCTGAGCGGCATGTGGACACAGGTATGCACTGTTTTTAAAATGGAAAGGACAAGCATTCCACAGACCTGAGGCACCTGCTCGTGCACACACACACACACACACACACACACACACACACACACACAATCGTGCGCTCACACACACAGAATTGCACGCTCACGCACACACGTGCACACAATCGCACATTCACACACACACACACACACGCACACACACACACACGTATGCACGTACACACACAATCGTGCGCTCACCCACAAACACACACACACACACACACACAATCGCACGCTCACACACGCATACACACGCACGCACATACACACAATCGTGCACTCACACACACACACACGCACGCACGCACGCACAATCGTGCGCTCACACACACACAGAATCGCACGCTCACACATGCATACACGTGCACACAATCGCGCGCACACACACACGCACACACACACCACTGCAGCAGTACTGTGATGCAGCAAAAGAAAACCAGTCCTAGGTGTTTGATGGTATGTGAAGAAGCCCTAGAATTTGCCGAATGCACAGGCTCACACACAGACTCAAAGCACATGAAGAGCGGTTGGGGCAGCACACATGCACAGACAATAACAGACAGTTCGTGTCTGTCCCCAGTGAGAGACTGTCTCTCCACACATGACTGTACTCCCTCTGTCACATACTCACGTTGTCAATGGTGGCAATCAGGAGGAGGATGATGGCGACAATATGAAGAACAAAGATCGCACCCAGGAGAACCAACATGGTGACTAAGAGAAAGAGAGGGGGGGGGGGGGTTATAAGATTTCAACCTGCTGTTAAGTAAATGCCATTTCTGGACATGAGACAAGCGCACAATGTCACAAAAAAAATTTTCAGGCAAAATTTATGGGCCGGATTCCGTGCATAGCTGCGATCAGGACTGACGCAGGAGTTTGCTTTGGGGTGCAGTGACGCAGTAAAACACTTTCCCCTAATTAAGACAGAACCTTCAGCTTGGTGCCCTTAAGGCCAGTCGTATGACATCATTACTCATTGAGCGAGCCTACAGGCTGCCTGCAGATGCGTTAAAAACAAACGAACTTAAATCTGTGCTTCCGAGCGCGCTGAGATTTCATGCGTCGGATACGCTGCTGCTGCGCACTGGGCTCCTCTAACAGAAGGAATGAATGGCAATGCTCGCGGGCGATGAGTTGTAACTTGCTCCCTGACGTTGCACTTGACACCACTCCTTAAACTTCACCGAAAACTTCGCTCTCAATGCCTTCCACATCCAAGCAGACATGCGCATATACCCGCCACGGTCGGGCGAATCTAACCTCTAAATCTTTGTTAACGCATGGAATATAAACGACATTTGTATTTATTTTCGGTCTGAATAGAGTCGGTGTGGTTTGCGACTCATCTAAAACGTTAGTCATAGAGCTTTCCCATAATCGTTCCCTTGTTCAGCAGACGCCCTCTTCTCAGCTGAAGAATGAAGCTTATTTTGCGACTAAATGGTTACCAAGAGGAAGTGATCAAATTCCTGGTTTAGGCTACAAAATAAATGACAGTCTGCTGCAGCAAAGCACAGTAGCAGGCAAGCGGTAGTTAAGCGACTAGACTCTAAAGCCCAAAGCGGCAGGTGTGAATTCCAGGTGTGGCCCAGCGGGTTTTTTCGCAATCGGAATTGCCTCAGAATTCTAAGATTTGTCAGTGGATTGGCCAATCAGCTAAAGCAGCATTCGCTGAAAAAAAAATGGATGTATGCTTACAGAAGCATAGCCTATAGTACAATCACCTCATGGATTATTTAGGCCACATACACCAAAGACAACTATCAGGAATGATTTTAATATGTATTAATACTGATGAAGAGTATTTATTAATCATCTTTAATTCCAGCACTCCGCCCTGAGCTACACCCATCCAGCCACGAGCGCTCTTATTTCTATTCAACATATTATCAGCATCATGACAGTCTCAGATGACTGTGTCACATTGATTAATAAAGCCAAATAATGTGGTTTATAGCCTTCCTAACGGCTATGGGAAAAGACGCGCAAATACAGCAGCATCCAAGCCACACCATTCAAATTCAACACGCAGGTGTTTCAAGGTTTGCATGCCAAACCGCTCCCTCTTTCATTTAGAGCCACAGATTTGAGATCAGTGCTAAGCACACGAGAGAATCAGAGCGCTCGCAACTTCACACGCGCGTTCCCGAACAGAAATCATCATAGCTGAAGGGAAGGGAGTGCGCCCGCGCGGTTCAGTCATGTTCCGGTAGGGGGATGGGTTCGCACAAGTGATTAACAGCAGAAACTATTTCAACACACTTTTCTCCTCAGTTTTCATTTGTAGGCGCAGGGACTGTGAAATCTCGGCGGACCAGCTTTTAACGTCGAGCTCTGAATCAAATCAGATGGACTGCTCTAAGCTGCATTTTATCCAAGTTTGACTCCCATGAATATTGTTGGCTTGACTTAATTATGCAATAAGAATGTATCCAGTCTTGTTGCCTGATTCACGCATCTGAAAATCTGCGTGAAAGAGAATGTATTGTGGCGAGTTAATTCCACCGCCAAGGGGCGTTTACAATGGCTGAAACGTGGATTTCACTGACGGAAAATCGACATGGACAACTCAGTCACGCACGAGGAGGCTACGTAAGCCACGTAAACACCGCGTTCTTTAAAGCAGCTCATACAACTGCGTACATAGTATCATAAGTACATCTTCAGAAACAATAATGCTTAGGGCTATAAGTTGCCTGCAAATAATTATATAATGGAAAATAGTTGTAACTCGTTTTCTTGGAGGTTAAATGCATCTGGATACGCCCCTTGCGTGCTCATGAGATTCCCATTTAGTTACAATAAACAGAAAAATAAAAATACAGGTATCACGAAGCTGAACCAGAGCCGGAAACGTATTGAATTTTTCTCCTTTAGAGTTACTGCAAGACAGAAAAGACATTCCGGCAAGGAAACGCGTCGCCTCATCCTCCTCAGTGCAGTTAAAGTGCTCCCGTACAGGGTTAAGTCATACACATGCATGCAATATCTGACTGCACAGTTCTTACCTGCAGAAAAGTGAGCTTCGCTCTCTTCGGGTCTCTCAGATATTGCTGCTTAGAAAGTACCAGGCAGGGCCGATCAGAAAGGGATAAATGTCCCTGTGCTTAAGGAGCTTCTCCCTTTTCTACAAAAACTTAATTAGTTTCGGAGAGGTTTGGCGTGAGACCGAAATTAATGTAATGCCCAGCTAAATATGGTAGAGTACTCGAAATAAAAAATAAGCCTCTATAAAAGAGTCTAAACTCTTTTATTTTATCGTACAGGCTATTGAGTAATCCGTACCTTTTAGCTGAGGTTAAATAAATGTATAAATTAAATAAAAACAAATGGGTCGGCGCCCGTGAGGAGAGCTGTGCGCAAGAACTGGCTGAATTATAGTGCCGCCTGAGAGTTACTGGGAGTTTTCTGTTTATCTTCGAGGACAGCGTCTTTCTTGACGCCCCTTTTTTATTTCGGTTAACTTCGTTCCAAAATCCAGAGTCAAACGCAGGCCCGACCCGCCCAGTCGAGAGCGCAAGCGAGTATAGTCCGACATCTGTCTCCTCCCACGGCCTCGACCCCACCCCGCCCCGCCCGCAGAGCCCTCTCCCTCTCCGCGAGTCCAGTTCAAGTACACCGAGATATGCACTATTTACTGAGCTTTTTCCACATTGTATTTTTGACATTGATTTGGATCGTGGCGGAGGACCGTTAACAAAGAGGTACCTTATGCAAAATTGTCTAAGTCCGCGTATTCAAAGTAATCGTTACACCGCAATGAAAACAAAAGGGTTTCAAATGGTATTGTGCGGCCGCCATCAGTATCCTGTAATACCGGTATTTCACGCCTCCGTATGCACACCCAAATCTCTTTTTCTATCTCCCTCCCTCCATCCCTCTACTTCACAAACTCTGTGGTAAAGTACTCGTTTTTCTGTATGTTTACCCCTTTTCCATTGTCTTTCATTTGCTGCAAGTTACTGTGTCTGGGCGCAGTGAGTCATTCAAATTTTGAGGAACTCCCAAAATATTATCATCAATTCAGTATGTCCTATCATGGCGCTATGCCATCTGAGCCCAACTACCCTCTCTGTCTCATTCTGCCGGTCTGTCTATCCTCTGCTCAAAATGACTTTAGAAGTGTAGGTTTTGTGATTAAAAAAATTGGCCTAGAATTTTTTCTCTCTCTCTCTCTCTCTCTCTGTCCACCACCCATTCTTTCCTTCTTTTTATGGGAAGACAGTCAGTGTGAAAGAATGCAGTCTGTTGAGAAGGAGAAGAGAGAGGACAAGGGCATGTCACAGCCTGAATTGAAGAAAGAAAGACTGAGCGAGAGAATGGGGGGAGAGATGTAGATCCCAATGTAACACATGAAAAGCAGAAAACATCCAGTGTGTTTGTGCCGCCGCTGCCTGCGGCAAAGTAGCCAATCACAGGCCTGGAAGGGAGGCCCAGGGGAATAAACAGGAAGGGAGCCTTAAGTTACTCGGTTTGCAGGTGTCTGGCCACGCCCTATTATAATGGTGATACCCCTACAATCCAGATGTTTATACCACCATAGGTTTGGCTGGGAATTCACAATCCTCCCAAAAAGAACAAAATGACGCTGGGCTCCCTTTTCTGGCAATTCCTAATGTTGTCATCAGTACGGTGGCTCAGTGGAGAGTGCTGTGGCTTCACCTTAAGAAGGCTGTGGGTTCAAGTATGGCCTGGGGCCTCTCTGTGAGCAGATTGGATGTTCTCCTTGGGATATTTGACTCAGTTTCCTCTGGTTTTTGCCAGCAGTCTAAAGACATGAATGCCAGGCTAATTGAGCCTCTAAGAACCATACTGGTCCATTCCACACTTTTGGCAAAATTGGGTTGAGGTCGTCAGCATGTGCAGAAAACTGAGATCTACATTTCCTAAATGGGTCTACCCAACCTGCCCAAATGGATGGTTAATACAAGCAGACATCTTCTCTGCTAGTGCACACATGCACTGTGCTGCCTAAGCCTGAGTGGGCCATCCCACAACTTTCCCATACTTTGTTTGGTGGAGACTCAGCTCAGGTGAAGCTTTAGAATAATCTGAGCCAGCATGACACGGACAGTCACTGAGATCACAACCCCTGTAGCAGAGCCTGAGATTCAGGGCATTTAAATGAATGAACATGATATGAACGGATGCTGCTCAGGATGAAGAGTGTTATTTATGAAGGAAGAGGCTGGGGAGGTGGGGAGATGAGATATTTATCTGTGGTAGACTGGAGTAGTAGTGGCATAGAGGGCACAGAGCAGGAGAGATGATTGAATGTTGTTTTGGTTATAAAACCTCGCCATTTGCGTTGGAGATGCTGAAGTCAAGAATGGACAGAAAGGGACTTGTGATTAGGTCTGACTTTGGGAGCTGCCTGAACTAACGCTAAAATATCCAATTCCTCACGTGAATTAATGACGTAAAGACTAATGTTTGTGTAGTTAGATGGCCACAACTACAATACAATTCTCCTGGACCTCATTTTATTGTGTTGTCCTATTTTTAGTAGCTGTACACCATTTAAATCAACAAGACATCACTGCTGACCCCATCCAGTGCCTTCCGGGTGGAATTTGTTTGAGAGAGGGAAACTATTCAGCTCAGCCAAGTCAACTGACCAATTGTTGATGTAATCTGGCATTGAGTTTGGCCAACAGACTGTCTCGCCGTCCTTGGCAACCCTGTTCGAATCCCCACACCCCCACAACCTCCACTGGTATTGGCGGGGTCGGGCAAGGAGGCCTGTGACATCATCCTGACCTCCAATCGTAAATATCTCCAGGATCAGTCTCTTTAATTACCTTTCAAATGTGCCTGATTACATGCCGGCTAACTGTTGAAGGCGCTAGACTGCAGGTGTGCCACTAGAGTATTCTTCACAGAACATTCTAAATCCAAACGTAAAAGCTATTCTTGGCAGTTGTACACAGTGAAGTTCAGGTTTTTTTTTTTTTTTTTTGGGGAGGGGGGGCATTATAAATGACACTTCAAAGGACTACAGTGTGTATAACCCTCATTCCTGTCAGTAGTGTAAATTTTCCAGTATTATTCTGCCTGTTTCACTTTCCTCTAAAATGGAGGCGAGAAATAAAAATTTGACTATTGACCCAAATTTTTTTGGGATTGTTGTCTCAGAGTTTTGGAGGGAAGGGATTTCTCGCGGCAGTAATCCCACACTGCTCCGCAGACTCGTAGCACGTAAGAACCGCACCCAGCAGCTGCTCGCCTGCCTCGCCCTGGCCTTAAACTGGGGCTATGCGCCACACTCTGGGGTACGACTCTGGGATTCTGCGGTGCTCGCGTGGTACAAGCGCCAGGATTTGGCCACCGCTCTTAACCTGACCGTCAGCCACTCTAAAACAGATGCAGGACCCTTCAGTCTGATGAGGTAAATTTACTGCCAGTGGGCGGCAGCCCTTTCTCGTGGCTAAGGTGATCGACTGAGGCCTGGAGGTTTGGCGGAGATACTGGCCTATAAACGAGACCCTTATCCTGATACTGCTCCAGACCTCAGATTAGTTTAATCAGCTGTATGTTGCTGTGCAAAAAAAAAAAAAAAAACAGCTAAATGTTGGTAATGTCAAGGAACTTACACACGTGCACATTGGTATGGAGTCAGAGAGAGAGAGTGAGAGAGATTAGGGTGGGGAAAAGAACAGATAATGTTGCTAAACCTGATTGAGTCAAGAATTTGTAATGCTGACACTGCCCGCAAGATGAATCTATAGTTCCTTACAGCCCAGCTCACTTCTGAGAGACTATTGAGGCTATGGAATCTGAGAAAGATGCACCAGTTAAATCACACCACAAACAAAACCATACGGAGGTGTGGTGTATTAAGTGATAGCGGTTGTAATGACAAGGCGAGATGCATTAGCTCACAATATAAGATTAAGCCATGAAGCAGCAGCTTTTCCCAAGATCAACATTTTCAGACGTTGTAATAATGCGAATTGGCGTGAAAAAGATTTTGGTCAATGAGCAGGTTGATCTGAATGCATGAGTCTTGAGAAAGCCTGAGCCAATTGCTCCAATGACTCAATTCATAGTTCCTGTATCTGTGTGTGTGTGTGTGTGTGTGTGTGTGTGTGTGTGTGTGTGTGTGTGTGTGTGTGTGTGCGTGAGCGCGCGCGCACGTGCGTGTTTGTGACAGATAATTTCCACACACGCGTCGTAACACAATGCCGACGCCCACATGCCAAGTGCAAACTTGACGATAACCGCTGGATTTCTCATAACGACAAAAATAATCTGTCTGCGGCCTCCCAGCTCGCGCGGGTATTACCCGTGTCTGACGCATCAAAAAAAAAAAAAAAAACATAAAACGTCTCCTTTCTTTCGTCTTGGAAAGGATGGCCCAGTTGTGAAGGACGTTTGAGATACCCGTGTGGATAAGAAGACCACATTTGACCATGATGCGATTCACATCTATAAAACCACCGCCGCCCATCACTCCACCCATTCCGTGCATAAAACTGCGCGGCAACTCTTTAACAAAAAAAACAGCGCGGGTAAATCCCAAGCAAACAAATCCTTCTTTAGTCTCCTTCTCCACTCTGGAACTGAGGGGGAGGAGGCGAGTGGAAGTATGGAGGCTTCATTTCGCAAGTGTTGGGACACACGTCTTCAGCTTTCATACAGAGAAACACAAGCCCCGCCCCCTCATACTTTCCTTTATCCTCAGTCACGTGGAATATCCCTGCTGTCCCCTAGGGCGTGGCACATGGGCCGAGCCGACTCGATAGCCTAGGCGGGTCCGTGCTTTCTGAAGACAACGTTTGTTTACAGTGCTTCCACCCGCCCCCCACCACAATGTCTTAATAGCTGCGGCAAACGAACCGACAGTCTGGGTAATCGCGCTTGTTGTTCCAAATTCGCTCTGGGAAAATCACATGTCCTCACAAAACCCCCCGGTGCTGACTGTGTCCAGCTCTCCGATCCAATGGCCCATGATATGTGGTCAGTAACCTACATGCGCTCTGCATCTCGGTTCATGCGAGGTTTCCCACGAATTAGTTGGACAAAAACTTTGCGAAACTGGCATTCACCGCTACCAAGGAATGCTGGAACATGTACAGATTTGCGGCAAGTCATGTGAACTTACCTAACGAGTGTGTGTGTGTGTGTGTGTGTGTGTGTGTGTGTTAGGGAGAGTGAGAAAACGCGCCCGTGCGTGTGCGTTTGTCATTTACATTACTTCTACATTTTTAGATATTAATTCCAGATGTCATTCATCCGTAGGCAGCCATGCTCCATTATGAAAATCCCACAGTAAAGTACACATTTCACTCTGGAGTTTGTAAAATGAGATCATTTAAACATTAATGGAGGGTGTAATTTGGGTGCTATGTTTTCAAAAACCAGCTCAGGGCACGGATTTAAAAATAAAGCAAATTATTGTGATCAGTCAATAGCCTACTTATAAAGGGGCTATGATAATGGTCTCCCGGGTGTTGTAAGAATTGCATACAGTCTCATGTATTATTACTCATTTCTGTTTTATTTCATTATGTTTACGGATGTAAAACAATGTTATCAACTTTGAGTTGACAGGGTTTCTATCTCACCCGCTGTGCTTGAGTTACGCCTAACTCATCTTCAGCATCGTCTAAGATTAACAACATCGTGCCCCCCGCCCCTTTTTGTCTCTCTCACTCTCTCCCAATCTTTCAATGAAATCCAGACACATATTTTGCTTTGAAACGTTTTGAAAAGAAAACAACTTATTTCCGTTGCTAAGCAACCCAAATATGAGTCATCGCACTGCCGCACCCATCTCTTCCGACTGCTCCTGCTCAGACTGTTTCATGCGCTGCGTGATGCTGTATTGGAGCGGCGGCGCAGTCAGTCGGCGTACATACAGCTCTGAAGAGCATACAAACCGTTAAGAACTCCCCCCCCAGAAAAAAAAATTCTCTGAAAGTAGATGCCAAATCGGGAGAGAGAATGGAAGTTATGTAATTTTGTAGTTTGGTGGGTATACTTATGTTGGCGAAAACACGACTGCGCGTCCACGATAAATATGCTGCAGTTGTGGCAGAAGTTGTGATGGCTTTGGCTTAATTAACGTTATGCTCCATCGGAACAATTTTGTGTCTCATTGCCTGAGTGGCAGCGCTTCTGCCGAAGACGTAGACCATTGTAAAAAAAAAAAAAAAATCTAAATTTTTATCCTATGGTCATTTTTAGGATTGTTTTCCAAGTGGTAGTCCCAACGCAAAAGTTTTACCTTCAGTTGCCCGTCGCTCATTGTTTATGACGAAATTCACGCAGTGATCCTTGAAATTATCTCTAATGACATAATCGACGGGTTGCAGTGCGCGCTTCAGATGAAAACATTCATTTGCGCGCATTCAAGAGACGGTCGTTTATGCCTATTTGAATGCATTCATTTACGTACGCGAAGAGAATTAATTCAGTTTTTCGTAACGACATTTTATTCCCCCCTCCCCCTCCATTTTAAAAAGTTAACTTAAGCCTAAAACAGGCACCAGCACGCAGAAATACTCTCCTACACCACTGGGGAGCTTTGATTTCCAGTCGCTGCGCCGACAGGGCAGAGGCACCGAGAGGGGAAGCAGAGAGAAGGAAAACTTTTCAGATGATGCATTGATGCCCTCTACAGGAGATATGGTTATATTACACGTTATCCCTCAATTACTGAACTCTCAGAATGCGAATGAAGTGTTAAATGACATCATTCAATCACCCTACTGCCGACGGTTTTTTTTAAACTAATGTCATGCGAAGATGTAATGAATGAAGGTTAAAACTGTGGGGGTTAACCTTAAAAAAATACGCAATTGCCTATCGACACGTTTTTGAAGAGGAAAGTGAATGCGCTCCCCGGTGTTTTGTTCCAATCATTCAGATGAGCGAATTGGCACAATTCTTCCGCCAAGACGAAGAATTACTCAGTGAAATCAGCTGGCGGAGTTAATGGGCTGTAGAAACTCACGGCGGGACTTTTAACTCCTGACCCCTTGACTTTATCTCTCGGGTAAACTGAAGCATTTACATAAGGGATATACAACAAAGGCGACTCCCTCTTGACGTTTTGTTCCAACTTCTCGTTATTAAATCAAGTGTTGGCACTTGTTGATTGCCAGTACAACTGCAAACGAATGCATATCTTGAAGATTTTGAGCTGAAATGCAGGATTTAACCCATTCATGGAGCTGTTGGATGACAGAAACTAAAGTATTTGGTTGGACCAAAAACGAACACGCATACCTACCCCCTCAGGATCACACCTGTAGCCTACGCCCTTGATCTAGCGTAGGCCTACCCCCGGCAGCGCATCAGATTTACGACAATGAAGTGAACATCTGAACTGAGAAATCTATTGTGAGAAAGACATTTGACAGGGTGTCTTTTTACTCAACATGTCTGAACTATGTGATCAACTGCAAACCTGCGAAATTTTTGAATTCACATGAAGTTCAACCACAGTAAATCAATGCTGAACGCGCCTCATTAGTTCATTTTAAGGACATATCTATTTCCCCCCAATTCCTAGATTGTTGCAACGTAGTTTATTACCGAAATGATATTAAACGGTGGTCAATAATTGCTAATAGCTTATGGGTATATTCACAACGCCACTTGAGTTGAAACGCGTGAAAATGTGATAGGAGGGCACTGATGCTATTGGTCCTTCGGTGTCCATTTCAAGATAGCGAATTTCGCCTCGCGCGACCCCTATTGTGTCCGTAAATCAAGCAACAGCAAAACTAAAATGTTTTCGAAACAGAAGGCGATATGCATTCTATTTCTCTTTATTACGCTTAAACTCATTACTTTAACAACATGCCTTGATTCAGAAGGCATTAAAATACAAACAAAATTAGGTTTCAAGGAACAAGGTCTCTCAAATGCGGGGGAACACGTTTTCACTAAAACGGACGGCAGGTTGCGGCCTCGGTTTGGGAGACTGTTGCTTGGCCGCGCGGCGCTGAACTATCGAGAGGAAGTCAATCCGAATATTGAAGGAAAAGATGGCCTGTTGAAACCGCCTTTGGGGGTTTACTCAGAATACGAAGGAGTAAGAACCAACAAACTGACGGATAATGAAACTCTTACGAATTATCGGTGGATTACTATGCCTCGGAACTCGAGCCAAGGCCTGAAAAATGTGGAATCAAAAACGGAATCGTCCTGGAATGGAATTAGGACTGCGGGTGAAATGGACAGTGCTAGTGTGAAGGACCTCTTCTCTCAACCCAACGGCTGTGCTCCTGGGGAAATGGACATTCGGAGCGCCGACGGCATTCACTCTGGGTCAGTGGCGTACCGGGCTGAATTTCAGTCGGATTCGGCACATCCAGGTAAGGAGACTAATCCCTAACTAGACCACATTTGGAAAGGAAATGAGGCTGGTGAAATCTTTCAAGTAACCTATTCTTAAAATTCTTTAGACTGAATTCAGTTTGCGAATAAATGTAAAATATGAGAATACTTGCACCACTCCGAAAATGACTAGAAATCACTCAAGTCTAAGTCCTTCCCTGCCACTCCCAGTGGCGACCCTCTATTGATCCTGTATAAGGTGGTACTCCCGTCGACTTTAGGGCGGTCATTTAGCGACAACAAAATAACAGAATTTGGAGTTGTCTGTGACTCATGCCAACTTATGTCAAGCTAATGCATGAAAAAAATTATCGGAAACAAGAGGGTGGGTGTGTTGTGTTGTTTCTCCCCCCCTCCCCTTGACCGCTTAACCCTGCCGTTAACACAACTTTCAGGTATGGAGGACGGAAGATTGACCCTTGGGAAGGTGGCGGATATATTGCGCAGTCCTGCCTCTCCAGTCAACGAGGGCTGGCTCAGAACGATGGCCCTGGTGCAGTGTCGGAGTACTAACATGAGTCTCACTATCAAGAAAACCGAATCTGCGCACCTAATGATCGATCAAGGTACGATCGCGAGACTCCCGCTGTCGTCAAGAGGCCTCTTGCCTCAGCGCTGCTTAGGCCGTCATTATTACTTCCGCCAGGGAGGTTATATTTTTATCCCCCGCCAACACGGAGTGGGAGGGGGATATAGGTTTGACCTCCGTCCGTCCGTCCGTCCGTCCGAGATAAAGGGGACAGCTTTACTCAGAAACTACTACAGATACAGTAACCAAATTTGGTGTGTAGCTTCAGACCATAAAGGCCTTGATCGAGTTCGAAAATGAGAAGCGCCCGATTGGCGGGGGATGTTGTAGACCATGTCGACTTGTTGCTCCTGTTTTTTGTCTAGCTGAAAAGCAAAACTTATTGGCCAATAGGTTTTTCTTTATGATTGCTTGTCTGTGAGACTTTTTTTTTTTTTTGGGGTCACATTTCGCTGCTACAGGCCAAATGCTTTTATGATTGGCTTTTGTTTTATACTACTAGTCCACTACATTGACCCTGCGACGGGTTTCATGACCAAAGGTCAAGCTCAAGGTTATGCAAAACATGGAAATCACAAAGACATTTCACGATTGCAGTTCTGAACAGATTGTGTGCAAACTTCATAGCAGCATACTAGTACTCAGGGCACATAAGCTAATGGTAAGAAAAAAGTGATTGACCTTTAGGATCAATGTTAAATTTGACACTCTAAAGGACCTTGACATTATCTATTATGGACCATATTGAGTAGTATATCAACGTAAAGGCCTTATGATCGATTTGTCAGAATGACATATGACGTCTCAATGACATCTAAGATTTTTAATGAGATTTAATATCATTGTCAAAATGACTGGGAAGATGTTTTGCACAATTCTTAAATGACATTTAGATGTACTAGTCAAATTTTTGGTGCATTACACCCCTACGTCAACGGTCAAGGTCATGGCCGATATATGGCCACTTCTATGCTAACATCTTTTCTGGCCGCCATTTTTGAATTAACGCCATGAAACTTGGGCTGCGTCCGAATAGTTCTTTTTGCATAAGAATGTTCCTAACTTGTAGAAGATGATCCGGAAATAATCACCTGGCAGCCGTAAGTGCATTTGAATTCTTTAAATGTTAAGGAAAGGTGTCTCAGTGCTTCCTAATTTACCTCCTTAGCAAAGGGTACACAGAACCATCCTTTTCGAAAAGAAAGGAGGTAACGCTATCCCACAATTCTGCGCAGCTGCAATATTTAAAGCAGCGACCGCTCATCCGGCCAATCGCATAAAGAAACGAATATGATGGACAGGGGACACATGATCACGTTGCCCAGTGTAAGTGCATTCGGATTGGCGCGGTTGTCTTCCTAAGCCGTTAGAAATTCTTTTACACTGTTCCCTTTCCTTGAGGGTTTCCACTAAGGTTGAAGAAGAGTGGTGAGGAATTGGTGGATGGGCCATAACTTTTTTTTTTTTTTTGGACTATTTGGATGCAGCCTTGGTGAAAATGTACCCTTTGACCTGGCCCATAAGCCGTTAGCTGTGATGACATCCATTTCATCTCTCACATTAAACCCTAAGGTCAAATTTTCAAAGAAAGGGAAATATATTCTTGTCTTTAAATTAAATTTCCTCTTGTTTTACGCAAATGCTTGAGCCAATCGTCATAGGCAATGGTCTTTCGGCAAGACATCAGGCAGCCTATGAATAACCTTTCATTTCTGTCTGCCTGCCTGGCCATTTATAGAAAAACTCAAAGTTATGAAGTTTGTCACAAAATTTGGTTAGATGATGGGTGGTAGTCCAAGGATGAGTTGATTCAATTCTGGAAAGTGATCTTGAACATATTCTGGATCTGGAAGAATTACAATATTTAACACGAATCTGCGTGGTATTTCTGACCGGAAATTTCCCAAGTTACGAATGGTCGGGCACGAAATTTGGCAGAATGATAGATGGTAGTTGAAGGAAGAGTTGAATTAATTTTGGAAGTGATCTGGAACATTCTGCAACCAAAAGAACAGATATAGGGGGCGGTGGATGTATGCTTTCCAGAGAGAGTCCTCCAGTTTTACTTTTTAGCTCGCCGGGACGAATAATGTCCGGAGAGCTATTGTCGTACCCCCGGCGTCTGCGTCCGCGTTCGTCCGCGTGCAGAAAAACTTTAACCTTGCCCTGGCGAGCTTTGTTGTCTTTCTGACAACTCTTGTTTATCGTATCGGTATGGATTGCTCAAACATTTATCCTCTGTTGGGATGCATTTAGCGCAGATGAAAATTGGCTGAAGGTGAATTCCATGAGGACTTTTAAAGGAAGCACAATAGTGGCCATGGTGTGGAAGAGCTTGCCTGGGTCTTGTAGTTCTCTCTCCCGATTTGAGGCAGTTACTGGGGGTTTTTCTGAGGACCAGGCTTGGTGCAGTGCTGGATGTTGTAGTTCCTCAGTAAATGGGATTGTAGGCACACTTCAGCTGGAAATGGAAAGTGGTGATTGATGGAATGGTGCGTTTTCCTCATGGTCGTTCTACTTGTGATTCGCTCTCAGGAGATGCCCCGCCCCTCCCTCTGTCGCCGATGTTACTCTGCGGGTACTCCGTCGAGACCTCGTGGAGGGATCTGGAGTTCACTACGCTCTATGACGGCTGCCACATCAGACAAGAGGTTTGGCTTGCGCGCGCTCAGGAGAAAGAGCCGCTCTTTCAGTGGACGTGTAACAGTAACTTTTGATTCAGTTAGTGTTAATGTCCCTCTTTAACACGATGAACTGCATATGCTACAGTCATGCCCAAAATTATTCATACCCCTACTCATTTTTGGGTTTTTTTGAGAGATTTTTTGTCAAATTTATTCTTCCACAAAAGACACAATAAGTTGACATCAGGCTGTAAGAATTACAGTAAATCATTTTGAGAAATACAATACTTTTCGGTATTTTATTTGACAGATTTGCAAAAAATTCCTTGTCCAGAATTATTCATACCCTTTTCTCAGTAATTGATGGCAAAGCTTTTATTCATGATTAGGCTTCAAACGCTTCCTGTGGTGGATCACAAGGTTTCTAAACGTTTGCATGATGATTTTGGCCCACTCCTCTTTGGCAAACTTCTCCAGGTCCTCTTAGGTTTAAGGGTTTCCTCGCCATGACTTTGTTCTTCAGTTCCCTCCACAGATTCTCGATAGTATTGAGGTAGGAGCTCTGGCTTGGCCACTCCAAAACATTCATATTGTTGTCCACTAACCATTTCTTGACGGATTTGGCTGTTTAGGATCATTATCATGTTGGAAGATCCATTCCTGCCCAAGACCAAGTGATTTGCTGAATTTCTTAGTTTCACTGAAGATCTGGGTATCCTGGTGCTGTTTCATAGTGTTATTGATAGGGATGCACCGAAATGAAAATTTTTGGCCGAAACCGAAAATGAGAAACACTTGGCCGAAAACCGAAACACCGAAAGAAATTGTGCCAATTGTTCGTACCATTGTATTTATGGCCATGACTGTGTACTTACCTAACTAAAGTCAAGGCATTGCAATGGCATAAATTAACATTCACGCTTCAAAAAATAAATCCATTACAAAATTATGAAAATATTTATTTAGCACTGACATTCCAACAAAGCACAATATGAAATTATAAATAAAATGTTTAACTTGGCCCCACTCACGAATGACCGACAGGCCTATAACTGACTGGCCTATTACTGGCTGCTGAAAATTTGTAAAATATGTTACGTGACGACAACAGCAGCCCGCTGATTGGTCAGAGAGAACTGGCTGCGATAGACAACTTGCTTCCACATTATCGGTAGGAAACAGGCTTCTCTCTCATCACTGAAACAGGTCCTCAGATTGTGGTTTTGAAACGTGTGTTTTAGGCAGCTTGATAAATATACTGTGCGTTGCTTTACCTTACAAACAAGGTTGCGTTTGTTCACCGAAGCTGCTGCATTTATGAAATGCGTTTCTTTGTCCCTGATCCTGTTCGTAGCGAAATTAGAAGCAACGGCGTTGTGTCCAATTATGTTTCCCCAATTCCCCTTATTACGCTGCCCCTATTCTACGAAAATTGCGCGAGAATAACGTTACGGGAGCTGATGAAGCATTTTGTTCTCAGGAAAGGGAAAGGTATCACAGATGAGATGACGCATCGTAAAGCGATACTTTCTAATACTCTGACATCTCCCGCAATTTGCGTGTTTGCCACGTGTTTTGCCTTCACTTACAAAGTGAAATGTTAAATGACGCCTGCATGTCAAGCTAATAAACAATAATTGTTATATCATAGGTGTTATTTGCTTCTTTGTTATGAAGAAGAAAAAAAAGGCAAATTAACATCCGTGTGTAGTGATTCCATATTTTCCCAGGGGTTGTAGTTGCATTATGGAATACTGATGTTACACAAATGCCTTGAGAATATATTCCCATTGTCTATGAATACTCTCCGCCTTTTACAGATATCATTGCTATGTGTTTTTATGTGGTACGTATTTAATGTGCAACCGAATCGGACACAACCCCAGCTGCTATCCTGTGCATTAGGACAGTGTTGAACAGAAATTGCAATTCAGCACTCGCGGATTTTAGTGCCATAATGTGGTGACGATGGTGCGCGTCCCCCGATTTAAAACATACTGACAGGCGCATGCTGGCCGCAGTTTTTGCTTGCGTCATCACAACATTCTGTTTTGGCCGTATTGTTTCGGTGTTAAGTCTTTTGGCCGAAAACCGAAAATGCATTTTTTTTGCCTTTTTTCGGCCGAAAAATTTTTGGTGGCCGAAAATTCGGTGCATCTCTAGTTATTAACTTTAACAAGGTTTCCAGGCCCATTCGGTGAAAAGCAACCCCAAAGAATGATACTCCCGCCACCTTGTTTGACCATTGGGACCGTGTATTTTCAGGTTGAAAGCTTCACCTTTCTTATGCTAAACAAAAGCCCCATCTCTACGCCTAAAAAGCTCTATCTTTGTTTCATCTGTCCATAACAGGCAGAAGCTTGCATCTTCATCCAGGTGAGCTTTTGCAAAGGCTAAACTAGTTCTTGTGTCTGGATTGGGGAAGTCTAAGTGGCTTAAGAAAGGTGAAGTGTTCAACCCAAGAAAAACTGTCCCAACGGCCAAACACGGTGGCGGGAGTATCATGTTATGGGGTTGCTTTTCAGCGAATGGGCCCAGAAACCTTGTTAAAGTGAATGGCATGAAACAGGACCAGTATGTCCAGATCCTCAGTGAAACATGAAGAAATCAACAAACGTCAAACAATCTGCCGAAAAACTTGGTCTTGGGCAGGAATGGATCTTCCAACTGGATAATGATCCTAAACACACGGCCAAATCCGTAAAGAAATGGTTAGAGGACAACAACGTGAGCGTTTTGGAGTGACCAAGCCGGAGCACTGACCTCAATCCTATCGAATCTGTGGAGGGAACTGAAGACCAAGGTCATGTCAAGGAGACCCTCAAACCTAGAAGACGTGGAGAAGTTTTCCAAAGAGGAGTGGGCCAAAATCACTGTGCAGACCTGCAGAAACCTTGTGATCAACCACAGGAAATGTTAGGAGGCTGTAATCGTGAATCAAGGCTTTGGCATCAATTACTGAGAAAAGGGTATGAATAATTCTGGACATGGCATTTTTTGTAAATCTGTCATAAAATACCAAAAAGTATTGTATACTCAGCAACAAAAGTTTCTGTGACACCAATATTGTTAATTATTTTTCATAACGCAATTATGAAATTGTCATACATGGTGATATCAGACTGAAACAGTACACGTAAACACAACATTGAAATGGAAATCATGAAAATGCGAGAAAATGACTTTGCACGTGAAAATGTGCGTAAATCATGCTTGTGGATGGCAATAAAAGAGGAGAATTTTTGGAATGTTCACATTGTGCCTGATGAACGACGGAAGCATCACTTATCGAAAACACAGCCATTTCGGATCAGGAACTCTACCCTCTAAATGCCAAGACTGTCTGAAAATGATCGGTGGAGGGCCATTGGGATGATTGAATCCGGAACCTCGCAGAGGGAAGTTGCTCATCGCCTGAATGTCCACCGAAACACCATTTGGAACTTATGGCAGCGTCATCAGCAGACAAGACATGTCAGAGACCGTCCTCGCAGCGGCCGTCCACGAGTAACCACTCCCAGACAGGACAACTGGATTCGAACAACCCATCTCCGAAATCGATTCCAACCTGCAACCATAACTGCAAGAACGACACCTGGTTTGAGGCGACTGTCTGCACAGACAATCCGTCGCCGTCTCCGTCATTTTGGCATTGTCCCACGTCGGCCAGCAAGACGTCCAATACTCACAGTACAACACCGACGACTGCGTCTACAGTGGGCACAACAACATCGACGGTGGATCCAACGTCAGTGGGATCTTGTACTCTTCACTGATGAATCAAGATTCATGCTTAACCGATGTGATGGTCGTTTACGTGTATACCGTCGACGTGGAGAACGTTATGCCAACAACTGTGTTCAGGAATTTGATCGTTTTGGAGGTGGTAGTGTCATGATTTGGGGAGGGATCACGGCTAGAAACAGAACAGATTTGCTTGTTATTGATGGAAATCTGACAGGTCAAAGATATCGCGATGAAGTACTACGGCCATTGGTGGTACCGTTTTTGATGCAACATGGTCCCGGAATAACGCTGCAACATGATAACGCCAGACCACACGTTGCAAGGATTGTACAGCAGTATCTGATGCAACAACATGTCAATGTCCTGCCATGGCCAGCCAGATCCCCAGACATGTCCCCAATCGAGCATCTTTGGGACGAGATGGATCAACGTTTGCGGCGGTTGGATAACCTGCCAGCTACACTCCAGGAATTGCGACAACGTCTACGTCAGATTTGGAATGACATCCCACAGCAATTTCTGGCACATCTGATTCGGTCCATGCGCCGGAGATGCGTTGCTTGCATCATGGCACGAGGAAGTCACACCCGGTATTGAAGTGTGAAGGTCACAATTGGTTAGACGTCAGACAAGTGCTTCATGACGCATGAAAATGACATTTTTCGTTTTGAGTGACGTTGGCACTGAAAAGTCAGAGTTTCTCCTGTTAAATAAACATATTGATTGCATTGAGATCTTTGCGTGTCATTTATAACATACACATAAATGGTGTCACAGAAACTTTTGTTGCTGAGTATATTTCTCAAAAGATTTACTGTAATTCTTACGGCCTGATGTCAAGTTACTGAGGGATTTGCGCACAAACAAATTTGATTTGTCATATCTCAAACCCAAAAATGGGTGGGGATATGAATAATTTTGGGCATTACTGTATATGTTAGGCTATCTTTACTGGTAGGAAAATTGCTTGTCCAGTTAAGCTTAATGGCCTGTTCTCACCACTCATTTTATGATCTGGGTCATTCTGTGCCAAGAGGACCAGGGTCTGCATCACACCACCTCAGAAAAATTTGAAAAAAATATCATGGGTGTTTTGCCATCATTTCAAATGGACATTTCCCAAATATTAAGTTCCAACTCCAATTTTTCATAGAGTAATTGCCAATTTAAGGAGGGGGTGTCTAGTCTCTCGCGGATATATCACTGACTTGGAGGCATTTTTGAAGGGATACAAATACCCTTTCCAGTGCTCCTAGATTAGTTTCAATGGGTGTACATAGGTAAAATTACCTGAAATGTATGAATCTGCTGTCAGATTTGGCATCTCGTGATTTTCCTGTAATAGGCTGTTGAAAATGACTTTTTACAGAACCAAAATTTTTATTTGATTTTTAGTTGGTCCCCTTGACTGAAGTATGCATAATCAGGGGTTCATATCGTCCCATGAATAACAAAAGGTCGCAAGTGACATTCCTGACATTTCATCAGGAATGTCACTTGCGACCTTTTGTTATTCATGGGACGATATTGCAGCCTCATCCTTCGCAACTACAGCACACTGGCCCCTTTTACCCAATCCAGTCTCTTGTCTCTAGAGAAAATGCTTATAAAAAATCACCCAGAAATGCCTAAATTCAAGGCATGATTTGGTCATGTGGACAAGCCAGAGAGAACTGAGAATTTGTGGAGCAGCATTTATATTCGGGCAATGTTATTACATTTTAATCTCTTGTCCTAATGCTCGCTGTATGTGGTCTCCGGTTTCAGACTGGTTTTATGGTCGACATGAAACTGGTCGTGTTCGGATTTGGCTGCGATTGCTTTGCGTCTTCTGGTGAAGATGCTTGTGTTGTCCCCTCCCTCACAGGACGGGCGTCACGTGCTGTCGTTGATTTGGAGGGGTACTCCCGTGAAGATGTCCTGCCCCGGGCGCCCCCGCCTCGCACCCCTTTCTCTGTGCTGTGACCCCTTCGGCATGACCATAACGGTCGCAGGGAGCAGATCTGCCGCCGAGATTGGAGTGTATGGTGAGTTTGTGTAACACTGGGCTTGTGTGACTCTCAGCTGTGGAATTAGCGGTGTCTCTGTGCTTATGTGGTGGAGGGCGGGCGTCAAGCAGGGATCCTTAGATCGGGCCTTTAATTTCAAATCAGGCATTATAATCTGAATTTGACCCTGCTTTTTTACCATTCCAGGCATTTAGCCCAGAAATGTTCGTAAAATTTCCACAATCTCCTATGGTATGAGCTAATTTTAAAAGGGGGGGAAAAAAAACTGTTGTCCTTCTAATAAGTGATCTGTTGCAGGCCTGGAATCCCTACTACAGATGAAAGTCCTTAGGATCAGGTGCATGAGTAGTGAGCTGGAATAAAAGCCTGTACCCACACCAGCCCTCTCAGGCTGAGGGGGCCCGGCTGTAGGTGCTCAGGAGCTGGGCTGAGTGGCTGTGCTTTTGCACCATAATAGAACCAGAGAGAATGAGGAAGTACCTTTGCTTCAGCCAGTTAGCATGTTAGCTTTCTGCTTCCGCATTTCCCACTGAGACAATTTTGTAGCCAAAGACGTGGCAGCTCCATAGACACCAATTGAAAAGTGTGCCTTTTTTTTTCTTGCCAAATAAAGCAAAAACAAAAGAAAATGTATTCGGTAATCCTTCATTATTTTGCTCTTTGTCTGACGCAACTGTTAGATGTTTTTCAAGAGGGTCTGTGAAATAAGAACTGATACTCAGAGCTTGATGAAAGCTTGTACACGAGTTTGGTTGTCCAGCTGTTGCACTGACTGCAGCAGTTCAGCCAATGAGTGTATAGTGTGCACGTCCCGGATCAACGGCGTTGCTCATAATTTCCCCTCGAACACATTCGCCAATCTGCGCAGACGACACACTTTCTTGGCCATTTGTGCTGTGATATCAGATTGGCAATCTTATGAAATGGTGCCGGAAATAAGCACCCATGGAATGCCATTTTTATAGAGGGCATCGGTCAATTCCATACTTCCTGGGCTGAAGTAGCTAGCCTAGCATCTCCCATTGAAAGTAATAGGGGTGGGACTTCCTCACTCTCTCCAGTTCTATTATTACCTCCATGTTTAGAGCAGTGCTTCCCAACCCTTCCCTTTGAGCACATTGGCCAGATCCGGGTGTCGTGGCCTGGATTCGCCGCATCAGGTGTGTTTCAAGTGGATCAGATATACCTGGATCTGCCTGCTGTGCCCTGAGAGGAGGTGGGATCAGTGCTGTAGAGTTTATACCTCTGTGATGCCCTCCTACAGTGGGCTACGGGTGGAGATCTTTAGCATCGGTGGCTGAGCAGTGTGGCTACATCGTGGACGCTCATCCAGAGAAACTGGTCGTTTCTGTGCCTTTCAGCACCTGTGGAGTCACTTTCAAGGTCGGTTATGTCCAGGGGTCAATGTGAAATTGAAGTTTCTCTATCGGAAAATGACTAAATGCTCAACTAGAAGAGACACGATAAATTCGTGTTGACAATGGATTTTTAACCTTGTACTGTAATTTTGTGTTAATTCCGCTCCAACAGAGTACATATGAGCCCAAATGGGGCAGTGTTTGGTCCAAGAGTTGATTTAAAACTGAATGTTGTACTGTGTGCATATAACCTGAAGTGAAGCGTGTCAGAGTGCAGGTGTGTGTGAGTTTAGCAAAGGTTTCCAGCCCATGAAACCTACAGACCTGTATATGGGTCAGTCAGATACAGCTGCTGTATTCAAACCTGTGCGACTTTAGGCCTCTCATTATAATGGAGCTTCCGACGTTTCCAATGATTCCAAACATGTCCTGCTGCATTACAGGGAAATGTGTAGACAATGAGGAGAAAGATCTAGATATTTTCCACTCAGTGTAATGTGGCGATGAAAACATGGCATCCTGGGTTTGAATATTTGTCAATATAAGTGTGATGTAGCTTCAGTGAAGTGCTGCAACCAGCACATATAGAATATATGTGCAATATGGAAAAAATGCTTTTTCTAACTTGACCTGCTTAAAGGTAAAACTCCAACTTTCCACTTAAGGGGTTAATGTCTCTTTCAGGATCAGAAGTACACACTGTCCCTCCAATCAGAAGAAGGGGAGAGTGTCTTCTCCTGCCCAGCTCCGCCCTCCGCCCCTGTCCCCGCCCCTAACCCTTCCTCCTCCTCACATACTCATCATCCGCAGCCCAGCCCCATCCCACAGACAGCCCCCCGGTCCTTTCATCCCAGCTACGATACAGCGAATCCCCCCGCTGCCCCTGAGGAGCGCACCCCAAAATCCCCCATGTTCTCGTGGCACCCGCCGCACCGCCCTGAGACCGCCGCACGCGACAACTCCCCCGATACTCGCCCAGCGGAGTCGCCATACCTGCACCCCAGAATGCCTATTCTTTACCCTGAGCCGCCCCCGAACCCCACCACCAACGCTGGGGATCCCCCCCTTCCCAATCTCCTGATGTACCCCCCGAACCCCGCGCCCACCTCGCGGACCCCGCAGAGCCCTGGGGAACCCCGCTACATGACTCCAGTCTCGCCCTCACACGAGCCCCCAAATCCACATCCAAGTCCCAGAGCTCGAACCCTGGTTCCCGATGACTGTGTGACCAAAGATCTGGCTGCTGTTGGCCCGTTGCCCACCTTGAGTTCAGCCGCAGGTCCACCGCCCCCTGCTGGTCCCCTGAAGCCTTTTCCTGTGCCGTGTTATGATTCTATATCCACCAACTCGCAAAATCGGCACGGTGAGGTTGGCGCTCACCTGCCTTCTCCTCCTCATCATCCTCTTCCTCGCTCTCGTCCTCACGGTTTGCCAGACCACACCCATCAGCCTCATGAGCCAATGAAATCTCCTCCCCAATCTTTGTCGCCTGTCCCACATCGCCCTGGTAACCCCTCTGTTAACCAGCCAGTGAGTCCTCATCACGGCAACCCAGCCTTCAACCATGAAGTACAGCCTCTTCCTGCACATTACCATAGCAACCCTTCTGCTAATCAGGAGATGTATCCTCGTCACCATGGCGACCCATCCTTTAACTCAGTGAAACGGCTTCCTTCAGACCGTCACCTCGGCAACCCGTCCTTTAACCTTGAAGCGCCTCCTTACCCAATCCTTAGCCAAGGCAACCCTTTCGACAACCGTGCAAAGAATCCCCATTCAGCACATCACCATGACAACCCTTCCATAAACCATGCAAAGAATCCCCAACCAGAGTATCACCACGGTAACTCTGCCATTTCCCAAGCAAAGCGTCCTCTACAAGCCCCTCCCTGCCCGGCAGCGTCTCGTAAAAAGGTATCCGCGCCCCCGGTTCCCCTCGCTCCCCCAGTGGTTGGCCCTCAGGCCTCACCCTCAGGGCCTCAGGGCCTGCCCCCTTTCCTCACCCCACCCTCCCTCAGCTGCAGGCCTGATAAAATGGCCGTCGCCTTCCCCTCGGCACACCCCAGCTCCATCGCCATCAAAGGTGCGTGTGCAGCTGAGCTGACTGTCCCATGTGGCATTTCAATTGAATCTAATGGAGGAGTTTGAACAAGACTTAGGGCCGGTTCATACTCAACGCAAGGTACGCGAGCGCGGACACAAGGCAATGCATTGAGCAACGCTAGGTGTCCATCTTGCGTCCTTGCTCAGCAAAGTGTGTCGTCCAAATTTTTGTAACGCGACGCGTCGACGCGTGTATTTCCGTGAGATTCCAATAGGGGAGATAAAGCAAATAATGCACCATACGCTGTGTTCACACACCAAAAAGAAAAAAGGAGGAGGAGGAGACAGGGAGGACTTTGCTGCCCCCTATTGTATGAGCAGTGTACTGCTTTTTAACAAGGCACAGCGCAGCAAGGGACACCCGTTGAGGCATCTCTGTGAACAGAATGGAATGGACCTATGGTCGCGTTCGCTCGCGTGCCTTGCGACGAGTATGAACTGGCCCTTAATGTACAGCCTCTCTCTGGAGAGTGACGTTTCTGATAAATGGCCATTTCCAATGCGGAACAGTTTAACCATGAACAGGATGTAAGGACTCTGTTTCCCTTTACCTTCATGTTGACCCAAATCTGAATCACTGGGTATCTCCTATCAAATCATCAGATTTTCAAAACATCTGTCACCTATGTAGATTGCTTCCATATTTTCACATTAGATAAATATGTATTGGTGGTGAAGAAATCCGAAATTTCAGAATTTTTGGTGAATTATTTTCTACGGGTACTGTCCGTCAGTGGTTTTTTTTTTTTTTTTTGGTCAATTGACATTTTTCTTGTATCTAACATGGCATAACTTTTTTTATTATCAAACCTATAGCTTTAAAACTTTGCATCTAAGCTTATGTTCTACTGCTTAATCAGAAAATCCAGTCCAGTTTACTTTCTTTCTTGGTTGTGGAGCTATTACGACACTAAAAGTGCCTTTTGTTCAGGCAGTTCAATGTTTAGGTCCTCAAAGCACCTCCAATATAAACCCTAGCATAGCCTCTCTGGCAATTTTTCCATTCATTTGTCTGCTGAGTATAAATCAGGTTGAATTCACCATGAATTTTATCACTTACAGCCGTCAGTACCTTACCAGAATGTGGGGGGGGGGAGCTAAAATGCCACCTGTTCAAGTCCCCATATCTCCAGGGTCCCACCTTTTGCATTTTCATATATATAAAAATTTTATTTCTTTTTGAATCGATTCCTCTATTATAGTAGAAAGACCGCTCCAAAAATTGTTTTAACCAATATAAATTTTGCAGGTGTCTGAACAGGTGGGGTAACCTCGAGAATCGCGTGGCACTTTCAGCTTCTTTCTATGCAACATTTTAAGTGTTTTCAATCAGGAGTCAATCACATCCTAAATTATACTAATTCCTGTATTATAGTGGACATGACATAAATCAAAAATTGTTGATGTAACTTGAACGACATTTCAGAACTGCCTAAATAGGGGTCAGGCAATTTTTGAGAATCACACTTCTTTGCATCAATAAAATTTACTAACACTAATTCTTGTAAACTGACTGTCAAATCAAAACTTTGTTGTCCATGCTATATTAAGTGTTATTGTTACTGCTTCCTAAATGCAGCAAAGAGCACAACAATGTTCTCTCCCTGTTTTGGCCAACTTATACTGCTGGGCTGTGCGTCCAGTGGCATCCGGAGTTGAAACAGTTCGGAGAATGTTACTGAATGGCACCCTGCATTTTTCAGAAGTCCACGTTAATGCTTTTGCTTCATGAAAGACCATAGCAATAATCAGAAATTAATGATAAATAACTGGTTCAGGTTTCTCCCTGCCAACATGATCTACCAACCTGCAATACTGACCTTTCTGTGAATGTGTCATGCATTGATGAATTGAGAACTTAAAATTACTGCGATTCAATAGTCATTAACATTGTGTACAAAGCTGAAAATGCCAAGCGATTCTTGAGATTACTCCACCCCTGTTCAGACAGCTGCAAAATTTATATTGGTCAAAACACATCAACAATGTTTGGGGTGTTCTCTCTACTATAATTACTTATTATATAGGAATCAGTTTAAAAAAAAAAAAAATCCAAGGTGTGCCCCTGGAGATGCGGGGGTTTGAACAGGTGGCATTTTAGCTTTCACCCCCCCCACACACACACACACACACACATATTTCGGTAAGGTACTGACTGCAGTTGGTGATTAAATCAGGCTGAATTCACCATGAATTCAGCCTGATTTATACTCAGCAGACAAATGAAAGGGAAAAATTGCCAGAGAGCCTATGATAGGGTTTATATTGGGGGTGCTTTGGAGACCTAAACATGGAACTGCCTGAACAAAAGGCACTTTTGGTGTTCTTATAGCTCCATAACTAAAAGAGGAAAAAGTAAACTGGATTGGATTTTCTGATTAAGCAGTATAACATAAGCTTAGTTTTAAAGCTATAGGTGTAATAATAAAAAAGTTATGCCACGTTAAATGCAAGAAAAATGTCAGTTGACAAAAAAATTGACGGACACTACCCGAGAGAAATAATTCACCAAAAATTCATTTTTAGTCCGAACGAGCTGATATTTCGGATTTAACAGTGATATGTATTCATTCAGCAAAATTGAGAAAGTGGTGGTGAGACCCATTTGATGATCTGACATTGAATGACCCATTTATCTCAACTGTGTGTGAGACTGTGTGCATGCGTGCAACAGAGAAATCGTCTAAAAGTTGCACGAGTCGCTAAACGAATGGCTAAAGAGTCTATTTCGACATTTAAAGTGCCAGGAGGCCATAAAACTTGGTTTTGTCCATTGAAACGACTCCCTATATTCAATTCATGTTGATTGATTCCTGACTAGCACTACCGTTTTGGAGAAATTAGCATTTTATTGTTAAAATCTGCCAACTTGGGAGTCCAAATCTTCCAAGATACGGCCTCGGAAATCTTAGAAAGTCTTAAGGTGATGTACCCAAAGGGACTCGTAGGGATAATGGCTGCCATTATTTACTTTGGGCACGTAGTTTGAGTATTTGTCAAGCTATAAGTCGGAGGGACTTTGTCCCAAATGATCACTAGAATCTGCAGCACTCATTTGGTCAGCGGCTGGCCCGACTTTGACCCAAATGTTTACTACCCTCCAAGAGCTCACACCTACACCAGCTAAAATGAAAGGGCGATCTGATTGGATAAATATAGTTAAAGTACTGGTTGATATGAAATTATTTATGTTGGCCCACTAATTGACTAAGAATTATTTCATTTGTTTTAAGCTGTGTTGCAGTGTCCAGTTTTTGTATCCACATTTTGAAAAGGGACTGGCTTTGTTCAATCGTATAGGCCAGGGCTAATCAACCTTATCCAGAAAGGGCCGGTGTGGATGCAGCTTTCATTCCAACCAAGCACTCTCACACCTGACATCACTAATTAACCCCGAGTCTTTGCTAAAGGGCTCGATTAGTAGTATCAGGTGTGTGAATGCTGGGTTGGAATGAAAGCTGCACCGACACCGGCCCTTTCTGGATAATTTTGAATAGCCCTGCTATAGGCTATATACAACGTTAAGTAGATGTTAAACTGTACGCAAACAAATCAATCCAAAGGGGGAATGTTGGTGTCATATGACATTTACGGTCTTGGTCTGCTCTGAGGGGCTTACATTAGAGTTTAGCTCCTCAGAGCTAAGTGTACGTGTGGTTTCCATTTCACTGCTTGCATTAATCATTTGGTTTCCTTGTGATTTCCATTTCATAATTACTTGCTATATATATATATATATATATATATATATATATATATAGCCAACAAAGTTGAATTTGCTTGCCAGTTAGTTTTGCAGATGTGAAATAATTTCATTTACACCTCTATGATTGGGTCCCACAGCTTAAGTCCGCTAATGGCTAGTGTTCTTGTGACACATTCGCATTTTTCAAAACAACCGGCAGGCACCCATGATCCTAATCTCTCAACAGGGATAAGTACGCAGGTACACATGTAAAATATAAGGCTACATCATTACTGTTTGAATGAACACTACACATTTGATTTCGGATTTTCAGTTGTGCTGAAAATAACATTGTGGAGGTCTTGCCTTGACAGTATTTTGCCGATAGGCTCAAGTCTACGTTGTGCCAAAGGAGTCAATGCTTTCAGTTTGTAGGAGAAAACTACTGGAGCTTAATCTAGCTATTTCGTCAGGGGGAAAGAATTTCATATCCAACCTCCACTCTTTCCAGCTTTTCATGTGCCAGAACAATTTTAAAAGGGTGCGCCAATATATTTAGGGTTTTTTAAAGCCGTGAAAAGGGGATTTAGAATTTAATACTTAATATTGTGAATGCATATGCTGCGCCTGCCTTAGTGACCCAGTGTATCATCAGTAACATGGCAGACACTGTTATGATATGCTGCTAACATGAGTAGCGGGACTTTAAACTCTAAATTTCCTTAACTGGATGTACGCTTGACATGTTTGCATATCCTAATATTTCTCTGGGTACACACACATCGATATTGGCGCAGGTTGAATACAGAATTCTTAAACTCGCCATCCGGACACAGAATGTACGCTGCGCACCCTGAATGCTCATGAAGGAGAAATTTTTCCGGTTTCTAGTCCGAATCCGTGCTGTAAGTTGCCTTTTACCATGGGGAAAAGTAAAGTAAGCGAAAGTACTTATTCCTCCCTTTTTAATAAGATTTGTGCATCTTCTGCCCCACAGTCTGCAAAGAGCATGCGCACGACCCAAATCTTGCTTGAGCCGAGCTGGCCTATTTTGTGTTTTGGGAGTAAATTAAACAGGTGTGTGTCAATTTTCCAGGACACTGAATTTGTCCTCTAAACCATCTTCACCAGGCACACAAAAATGATCATTGTCAAATTTGTCGGAGGAATCTGTGAAAAAAGCAGAGGAATCAGAATCACACTCCGTTTTCCATTCACACGCTGGTTTTGTTTTGATCACGAGTTCCTTTGAAGAAGTCTTGCTAATTATAGCACCAGATCGAGGTTTGCTGAATATGGATTCGGAAAACGCTTGACAGCAGTGAATAAAATTGTGTGCGTGTGTGTGTGTGGGGGGGGTGTTTTTGGTTTAAAAAAAAAAAAATCACCAAAAGAACTTATTTCGTACAGGATTATTGTTTATGATGCATGTTTTTAAAGCATAATTGAGCATTTTCGCAACCACAACCTCCTAGCACTTTAAGTCATTAGCCATGCACCTTTAATATGCATTTCTGTCTTGTATTCTGTTCCCTTCTATCTCAACTCGGTCAGTAATGCTGGGGAATTGGTGTTTTTCTACTCCTCTCTACCTGTGGGTCAGGTGTGACCAGTCTGACCAGTCACCATGCATTTAGGACCAAGGTGGCTGTTCATAAGGGACTGTTATCAGTTATAATCCCTACCGTCACGAGAGCAGAGGGACTGTAACTGTCAGAACTGGGAGTTGACAGATAACGGAATCTAGCAGCCTATCAAATTTCCAAATTTACAAATGATTTTGGCATTTGTGCTGTATCTTTATGAGGAGTATCTCAGACATCTGTGTTGATGTTGGCGCGCTGGTTAAATTAGCTGCAGACTTTAACCACAAAAATTCAAAACTTGCCGGGATGGTCATCCGCCAGGACAGGAGTTTGGGACCCTTGTCTGAAGGCACCAAGGAAAATTATTTGATCTGCACTCTGATTGGAGCAATGCTGTGATCTGTTCAGTGCTGTGATTGGAGCGATGTTTTGAATGGTGCAATGCTGTGTAGTGATTGGTGCTATAGTTGGTATGATGCTGTGATTGGAGGGCAGTACTGATGCAGGCATCCTCTGGCAGATCAGAGAGTAGGGGAGTGGATTCCCATTGGCCAAGCTGATCCAGACTGCTCCTTCAGTCTGCACATGGGACAGACGGGCCTCCTCACCCTGACGACGCCCCTTCCTCCCTGCTACAGCTGCAGCGCGGTGAGTGTCTCTGCAGCCCAGTGCTGATCCTGGATCAGCTGCAGCTCAGTGAGGGTTCTAGCATCCCAGCTCTGATCCTGTATGAGTTACTTTGTGTCCCATCTCGTCTGAGAGGCTGCTGTCGGGGCTGGATTTTTAAGCCCGGCTACCAGATGCTAGTTTCAGCTAATTAGCTAATCATGGCCTTTATTGTGGAAGAGGAGACCTTAATTGTATCCAGACAAAGTTTCTTTCCAATCAAGCTGTTTCACATCTGGTTTTACTAATTAAGGTCTTCAGCGAAGTCTCTTGGGGTCTGATCAGGTTTGTGATGTTTTTGTTATACGCCCGTCTTAAGACGGGGACGTATTATGTCATCATCCCCCGTCCGTCCGTAAGTCTGTCTGTCTGTTAGCAATTTCTTGTCCGGGGCATGCCGCTTGAGCTACATTCGAGATACTTCACATACACGTGCACCATCACTAGGCGCTGTGTTGCGCACCATGATTTCGTTCACCCGGTCAAGGTCAAGGTCACTGGCAAAGGTCAAAAGTCACATGGAGCCTAGATGGGGCTTGTCCGGAGCATAACTTCTCAACCGCTTCAGATACATCCATGATATTTCACACACACGTGTACCATCACTGAGCGGAGTGTCGCGTACCATGTTTACGGCCCTCCCTCCAAGGTCAAGGTCACGGACAAAGGTCAAATCTCACATGGGGCTGTTGTCTGTTGGATATTGGTATCATGTTGTCTGTCCACTTCCTGATCCATGTTCATGACGCGTATTATGCACTGTTGGCGGTGCTCTTCTTGTTTGGAATTGAAGGGCTGCCCTTTCAGAAAAGGTTGAAATCTCTGGTCCAGAGGTTGGAAGGACGAGGTCAACTTGCACAGAGTAGCTGTGAGGTGTAGAATCCCTGCATACAGGTAGAGCAGGATTTACTGTCACCAGCTTGTAATGGAAACTGGCGGATGGGTACGTGCTACTATACTGAGCCTTTCAGTGACCGTACAGCGCGAAAATACAAGGGAGTTATAGGTCTCGGATGTGACATACTCCCTGACTTTTTAGAAGGCAAAGGCACCAGACAGCACTTGGGAGCAGGGAAAGGTTTACCGCTGTGAGCTGTTGGATCTGCAGAAGATGCACATTAACTCCTTCCTCTCCTGCCCCCACCCCCAGTCCCCCTTCACTATATCCCTGCATGTGCAGTACTGGGACCTGGCTGTGGAGCAGATGCGGACTGTGCATCTGAAGTGCCTGCATTCACCGGACTCCTCCCCCAACCCTCCCAGCACAGCACCGCCAAGGGCCCGCAAGCCTCAGGTCTACTGTATGGCGGATCACATGAGTGTGAGACTGCCCCCTGGTGTGTGGGATGTCTTTGTGCAGGGTAAGTTTCAGTTTTTGGACTGAACGCAGCAAAGTGGGGGCTCATCTGATGAATTTGAAAGTTTGTGACTGAGTGCGTGATGACGTAAGACCATTGGTTAGTCAAGTGTTGGAGTTTACTCATTGGTTATCGAGCTCTCACATTGAATCGCTGCAAACAGTGATCAGTCCGGAGGTTTTTACGGCAAGGCGCAGACTAGGGATGTAACGATATTCAACTGCAATTTTTTATTTATTTTTTTTAAAGCATAGGATGGTCTTACTATCTCACCTTTTTCCTTTATTAAATCGGATGCAGTCTTGAACGACCAGCTGCCGAAAGTGCCAGTGAGTAGATAGTCCTATTTATTAAGATAGCATTTTTATATTTTTATTCTGTAATAAAATCGTTTCCGGACCAGAACTCAAACTATACCCCTTACAAACACCAAATTTGGTATGGAGCGTCTCCTTATGGTCTAGTTGTGCCTTTTGGGGGTTTCGGTCCGTCCGTCTGTCCACACAACCTGTAGGTTACACAACCTACAGCCAGGGGGATCCGCCATTGCCAGATGGCTCTTGTTGATTGTGCATTTTGAAATTTAAATTGCCATAGAAAAAATTTGTAAGAACACGATTTGTTTTTTTGTTTTTTTTTGTGGGCTTTGATTGGGTACAAAAATGCAAAGACCTACGGGCTGCTCTCCAAATCGCATATAAGGTGCTGAATCCAAAAGGAAAAATGGCAAAAATTAAAGACGTTGGACGGCACTTCGCGTTTCGGCTCACCGGCCTTTCTCAGCATATATGAATCATCATAACTACCTGCGTAAAATATAAACCAATAATTAGTCACGTGTTTCTTTTTTACCTCATGGTACCACTTACCATTACCCATTTAGGCATAGATGAACTGGAAATTGACAATACATCACAAAAGACAATGTCACTCATTGAAATAACAATTACAAAATAAACCGTAACCAAAATGAAACAAAAAGAAAAGTATTAACCAACTTAAACCTTACAGAAAACAAGTTAAAGAGAAATCTTCATTCATGCCATACGGCGCAACAGAATTCAAAGTAAATATATACCAAGCCTCTCTTTGGAAGAGGCAATTATCCCTATTGCCCCCCCTCGATGTCTGATTTACAATTTCCAAACCCATAAATCTCAATGAATTGACATCATGACCCATTTTGTTAAAATGTCGAGCAACAGGTGATCGGTCATCTTTGTTTCTAATAGCACATTTATGTTCACAAATTCTTGTTTTGAGTTGACGCTTAGTCTTACCAACATAAGACTGCCTGGACAAAGTAAGAGATAAATGACAAAAGTAGATAAACATGAGACCCTACCTCTCACCTTAAATGTTTTATCAGTCACAGGATCTGTAAAACTATTTTCTGTGATCATATTACTACAAACAACGCAATTTTAACACTTAAAATTACCCACCGGTATTTTAAAAGGGAAACAAAGGTGCGGTTTTCTGTCACAATTGGCTCGGACAAGATAATCCTTTAAATTTGAAGCCCTTTTATAACAAAAGCGAGGAGGATCATGAAAAGACTCACCTGTCAGAGGATCAGTACTCAATATATGCCAATGATGATTTATTATACGTTTCAAATGTTTGGATATAGGAATGTTAGTGGAAAGCAAAGTAATTGACCGACAAGTATTAGAACGGGAAGTGGACCGAAAAAGATCCTCACGTTTCATACGCCATACTTTATCAAGACAATCAAATAATATGTCGTCATAGCCCCTACTACGAAATCGTTGACACAACTCTTCTGCCTGCCTCTCAAAAGATTCATCATTACAAATACGTCGTAATGCGTATCAGCTCACGCATTTGTTCACTAAGTGGTGACCCTCGCCCCATCCTTGTTTGTGAATGACTGAGAATTTCAGGGAAGCTGCTTTTATACCCAATCATGGCACCCACCTGTTCCCAATTTGCCCGTTCACCTGTGGGATGTTCCAAATAAGTGTTTGAGCATTCTTCAACTCTCAGTATTTTTTGCCACTTGTGCCAGCTTTTTTGAAACACGTTGCAGGCATCAAATTCCAAATAAGCTAATATTTGCAAAAAATTACAAAGTTTACCTGTTCGAACATTAAGTAACTTGTCTTTGCAGTGTATTCTATTGAATATAGGTTGAAAAGGATTTGCAAATCATTTTATTCTGTTTTTATTTACGATTTACACAACGTGCCAACTTCACTGGTTTTGGGTTTTGTAATTTCATTAGAAAATCTAATGGTGGGGTCAGATGACAACAATATATACGAATCAGTATCACTCAATTGTCTTTCAATTTTCTCAATGTATGCCATCTTATCATGAACCACAATAGAACCCCCCTTGTCCGCAGGTTTAATAACCACACTCATCTAACATTAATGATCTTACGGCAGTTTTTTCAGATTCAAGTAGATTAGAACAAACAATCCATTTTCGTACATTCTAGAGCTTCTTGCTCTACCAAACGGCAAAAGGTTTCAACCGAGGAATTGAAGACAGGAGGGACAAAAGTACTCTTTGGTTTAAAAACCACAGGCAAAGATTCCTGGGGCTCGCAATATGATAATTGATCACGGACATCCTAAGGCCGACTAACAAATGCCTTCAAGCGTACAGTGCAAAAAAATTTGAACAGTTCAATTTTAGTAACAAATGGATCAATGCGCTTAGTAGGAACAAAAGAGAGTCCTTTAGATAACAAGGATACCTCTCTATCACTTAACTGTTTGAGAGATGTTAATCACATTCGATTGTCCTTGCGAGCAGAAGACCCTATGTATCTTCTTCCCCCCTCCTCGTCTTGCGTTTCCTGACCCCGCCGGAAATTCCAAAGGGGCGGCAGGGGGTTTGTTCTTGGACCTTAAGAAATGGCGAGTGGATGAATCCATATCAGAGTTCAAGTCCTCCGAGGAAAGACTACTTGAGGCCATTCTTGACCGCGTTAAAGTTCCACGTTGAGGTTTGCCTTTTAGCCAAGAATAGACATTGTTGTTTAGATTATCAAGAGTGCCTCTCTATATTTCTCCAATTTGTGGCGTTACAAGTCAGCTTTGTAAGTAGACAAATTGGCCTCACATTTGGATAAAAGCTTTTAGTTGTGACTCAGAACTTGTTTTTAAGTCCATTTTCCAAACCGTCAGTTTCAAGACTGAGCTTGGCCAACTTCTCATTCTGATTATCAATGACCAACAACATCAAATCCAAAGAACACTTGTTCAATATGTCACACCATTTCTTGCAAAAATCTGGATCATCTCTCCCCAGTGTAGGTTCCTTCATTGCACGCAGACCACGAGGAATGCATTTATTACGCCAGTATTGAGAAAGCACAGATCCGCGAAAAAATATCCTGGTTTCTCTTTTGCGAAGATTTTCCAACAAAACAGACTCCCAAGAATCACCCATGGTGTCCATATGAATCTGTGGAAATAAGATTCTTTAAGAATATTATCTTAATCTTTGGGCTTTAATTGGGCCATTTTGTGCGGTTGGAATGGTTTTATATGGCATTTTTGAGATTTATAGACAAAAAGCAAGATTTGTTTCAACAATGCCCTGGATTTTAAGTGTCCAAAAAATACTGATGGTGGAAAATATCGACAGTGGATGAAACATGAGAAATTATCGCTGTCACACGAGATGGCCTAATGTAAGCCAGCAAAAAATTGTGCAATCATATTCATGCAAATCTATGCTGCTCTATGGCCAATTAAATTTTAAAATGAGAGAATCTAATGTGCTAATAAATGTTAGCGTTAATAAAGTGTTAATAAATTGGATTTACCACTCATTCAACTTGGTAAATAACTGAATCCACTGTTTGATTTCTAATTGAGCAAAGTAAAGGGGACAGGATTAGAGTTGGATCAGATAAAAGGAGACGATTCAGTAGTCGTTTACTTGACTCCGTTCAGCATTTTGCCGAAAAATACTGATGTCAAGTGTTGGTTTTTTTTTTTTTGCTTTCTCTTTTTCTTCTCTCCCCCCCCAAAAAACATGCCCTTTTGATGTGTTTGGCACTTTTGGCGGCCGTTAGTTCAAGACTCCATCGGGTTTAATAAAGGAAAAGAACGAGCTCGGATGTTCGCCCTATGGCAGCAGGTGGTCTTACTATCCTTTAAAAACATTGCGGTTGAATATCGTTACAGCCCTAGTGCAGACAAACCTTAAATACATCCTCTCAGTCCAGTCATGAAGTTGGTTTTGCCTTATTTAAATAAGGCAGGCTAATGTAGCAGGATTAGCTCAGCTAGTTCATCAGTGAAACTGGAGGTGGAGGCTGTAGCTGGTGCACATGATTGCAGACTCTCCGATGTAACCCTCAGATAACCGTTGTTTACATAGACTTGGGGCAGCGTCATCTTTAGCAGATTGGTAATGCGTTAGACTTACAAACAGTACGAGTGCAGCTGGGGTTGAAATCTCACCTCAGTCAGTCTTTACATTGTAAATCTAAGTCAGGCTCACCTGCATGATCTTGTCACGACTTGCGCTTTTATGGGCATGGATCTCAATTTTTGATTGGCATGTTGCCCTGAATTGGTGCTATACGTTTATTCATTATTGATATGGATGACTGATTTGAAAAGCAGTTTGGAGTGTTTGAAGGCTTACTATGGGTTTGTCTTGTGCCTGTAACTCCACAGACATTAAGGGAAATGAGATCAGGGTCTTGGATGCTGCAGGGAATTGTAGGTACGCGGTGAAGAAGCATGACAGTGATGGCACGGTGCTGACCCTCCCTTACAAATCCTGTCACATGGTGACCCAGGTGAGTGATTGTCTCAGGCCACCGCTGCTTCTCATTTTCCTCCTGTGTTACAGGAATGACACCTGGCAGTGGAGGTTATTTTGTACCAGGGAGTGTGTATGATGAATGAGTCTGGTGAAAAATAGGGTGGTTACTGGGCTTATGTAAACTGGAGATGCTAAAGAACATCATCGATGGTCAGATCAGGACGGACCAGCCTCACCCATCTCCCTCCAATCCATAGATCTCTCAATGTCCTTGATGTGGGTTGGGAAGTACCTAATCAAAATAAAACAGCCCTATTTATGCTGTCCCTCAGCCTTCAGCAGCGGATGGCCTGCGCTGCCTTTTATAACGGGAAAGGTCAGGATATCTTGGGTCATGTACTTGCTTCTGCAGATAAACACTGAATTTTTATTTTTTTTTTCACTGCTATTTGTGCACATGGCAGTCCTTGCTTAGCTGTTGGAACCACATCCTCAGTACATTTCGCATGAAATGGTGAAATTACCCAATCTTAATTTGATATCTTGCGTGGCCAGTTTGATTTCTGAACCATTTTCTGAAGAGCAACTTTAATTTTTAATGGGAGTTACTTATTTTAAGGCTGAAAGGTTGGTTGTGTGTGTTTTTTTTTTTTGTTTTTTTTTTAATAAAAGCAGTGATTATTGAAGTTTTACATTCATTCATTATTTTACCCATGTTGCTAAATGCCAAAAACCCTGACTGCGTGCCCCACAAGTCTCAGGACTCAACCGTGAGATCGAAGAGAAGGCAATGAATCAATCAGTGGTCATAAATGGTCGTGAGCCAGTCAAATTATATCGCTCTCTAGCGGCCACTGCTAGTCAGCTTGACAAGCTGCACGAGCACATTATAGACCCATTTACTGTTTGCAAACAAGACCGATTGTGCGCGCAGCTTGGCAACGGAAGTATGGCGGACCATAATGGCAGCCATCAAAGATCGCAAATTCTACCTAAACAAATTTACTTTGACACATGGCAACCAATTTCCAGATCTGTATGGTGTCAGTGAGTGGGTAGATGACGTTAGTGGCCCAGTATTCCGTGGCCTGATATTTATACCCATTTGATTTGAAAACCTGCCGTGTACACTAGCTAGGAACTACTAGCATACCTATGAGTACGTTATCTGCGGACATAAGCAGGATGTTTAATACCACTACAGACTTAGAGTTTTGTGTCTCGAAATCAGAGGTCCTTCCTAGTCATACTCAAGGACATAAAACTGCCGTGTATGACGCGTGGGTTATTTAAAAAAAAAAAAAACAGAACTATGTCCTGACAGCTAATTGTACCTGCATGGCTGGCTAAGAATTATTTTGTATTATTCGCTTGCTAGCTAGTGAGTTTGACTGCGTAGTTGTCATGCAAACATGAAATCTGCTTCGGTTTACCATGATTCTCACAGATTTCATTTAATATCTGTAACAGTGAGACGCACGTCACAGTTGGTTACAATTCCAATGGAGCAAAGCCCACTGGTAGTGTGACGTGCGTCAGATTTTTACTTTTCGCCACTGCTCATTTTTTTTTTTTGAGCATCAACTCAATAGAAACGCATTTGTCTTTTAGGTTATTTAACTATTTTGCCTTGCCATGGTTGGTCGCACACATTTAGCAGAAACGTCACATGCAGTTGTCAAAACAAATACACCTGCTTTTTAAACTGCTTTTTTAAGTCGCAGTTTTGAGAGGAAATCCATTTGTAAAACTTGAGTCCACCAATGGAATATCAATTCTGACGGCCGTACATGCAACAAACAGACATTTTGGTGCTGGCAAAATATCTAATTCAGTGTTTGCAGATTCATAACTTGTCAGACTGAATTGAGGAGACCGCTACTTCCGTTGCCAAGATCCGCACGCATCATTTTGATGACGTCGGCTGTAAATGGGTCTGTACACGGCGTCACTAGGCTCTTATTACTGGGACGAAGGGCCTGGTTTCCGTTCACTCTGAATTTTGTCTGGATTCTGGTTCCGGTCTTGAGAGCGGATCCGGAATTCACCAAATTCACCAAAGTAAATGTTCACCGAAATAAAACCTGTAAATTCTGGCGCACCATCGATTTCCGTCTCCGGTTTTGAAACATTCTATTCATTTAAACATGGACGTACAAAAGTCTGCTTTAGAAGAGGTTCTTCAAGAAACTTATCGGGTACACAAAATAACAAAGGCGAATCCATCGAATTCCGGATCCTGTCTCTCTCGCCCTGGTTCCGGTTTCTTACCAAAACAGAACCGGCCCCAGACTAACACCAACTGCTTTTTCCTCCGATGGCAGTGTGTGATTGATGGTGCTGCTTGTTGTGTAAAGGGCTGGTTATGTGAGTCAGAGGATATCCATGCTGGGACACTGTCCTGAGTCTGGGAGCTGGTCACAGCTGACTGAACTGTTTAGTTGTAGTCTGGGTGAGGAAAGGGGGATCACCCCCCCCAAAAAAAAGGTAATTTCACTGCTGATTTGATGACCTGCAGGGTCCGAAGCGCACCATTGGTGTTCGGTCTGTGGGAGAACGTGGCTCGCAAGCAGAGTGGCTGTCCTGTCCTGCTGTGATGCCCGTCTTGAAACAAGGTGAGCTGTTAAGAGTTTCAGAATGACCCAGCAAATGAGTTTAGGAGATGTGGTATCGTGCAGCTGGCTGGTTAACGGAGTAAAGCTCTTAATATCTATCCATGTTTCGAGTCTGGCTGTGCTCTGGGGTATACTTGGTGCAGTTATCCTGCTAACTCTAATCTCACCTGTGAACCTGTCACCCCTCCCCCACATAACCTAACACTCACCACCTCCCCAGACTGCGGTTTCCCCGGTGAAGTTCGGCAGCTATGTGGCCCCGGATGTGGTGGCGAGCGTGGCTCCTGCCCTGAATCTGGGCCCTGCTACCCCCCCGCACATGGTGAGACTGTGGGCAGAGCTTCAGTGTGGAGCGGTGGGGAGGGACTAGACTAGGCTCATTCCTCTTCCATATTAATCACATCCAGACCTGGAGATCGATTATGGGCCACCATTATTAAGGAGATTCTAAACCATGAAGAGTTGGTGGGATGGGGTGGGACAGGGTGGGCTGGTGGGCAGAGGAATTGGGAGTTTTCTCTTGAATATGTTGGTGTCTCTCTACCAGAAGCATATTTGCGGTTGAGGTGGCACACACAAGACGGATGTGTGTGTGTCCATCTGTCTGCCACTCCTGTAAGCACCTGTCTGCGGTCCTGACAGCCGGAGGGAAGGCTGCTGAAATTGGTCTGAATGAGCCCCGTGACGTCTGCAGATGCATCACTCACGAGCTCACGGCTCCAGGAACCGGCTTCTGCCTCGTTTCTGCTCGATCTTTTAGCGCCTGATGGGACTGAGATTTATTTCTCTTCCTCAATCGTGTGCGTCAAGCATTGTTCCGTTTCTGTCCGTGACGGCCCAGTCAATATTGTTAGAAAAACGAAGGGATAATTCCAATCTTTGCGTGAAAATGGTGTTTATTTCCTGTAAAACTGCATTGGTCAGAAATGCGGGTAACGTACTCTAGGTTAGTTCAAAGCAAACCCTGAACAATTGGAAGGCTTTTCCATTTATACCATGTAGCATGCACATGGGTCATTCCACATCAAATCAACCAAGAATTTCCCTTGACCTCTCAGATTTTTTTTCAAATTTGGAGGAATAATTGAGACGTAGGGGTAATGGTCTGACCCAGAAACATTTTTGCTCCAAGCCTCTTAATTAGACAGATGCATGTTAACGAACTTTGAGCTAATTAATGATACCTCACGAGTTTATACACCCATATCTCCCAAAGTATAGCACCTAGAGAGCTGATTCTGGTGTCATTTTGAAGCTTTTTTTCAAGCCCTATAAACCTACTTTACAAGCCATCTCCTGAGTCCATCTCTTGAGGCCTACTAAAAAAAAAAAGTTATCGCAAATTATAAAATTCAAAGAGGCACCCCAAAAAATCTTTATTTTCCTGTACTTCATGTCAGAGGTACTTCATGATGTAAATAAGCTTTCCTGTAAATTTGGTGATGGGCACTCAAACAGTTTGAGAAATTGGCTACTATATTTGCACTTTGTGAAATTCATTATTGCATCCAGCGACAGTGCTACCCTCACGCTTAGATGCATACAGATACCAAACTGTTCGAGTCCATCTCGATGCCCTGTTTACTCAAGGCCATGCAACAATAACCTTGCTGTCAGATACCAGTGTGCCAGCAAGAGGATGGCCAACCGATTTCTCCACTGACCAGGAGAATAATATGCCATTAGGACAACGGAAGAGACACGATTGTTAAACGTTGTCAGCATGGACATATCTGAGAAGAATGTGAGACTTCCTATTAATCATGAAATGAGAATGATTAAGCAATTCCAACCATGTTATTTATACCTTCTGCTCTAACAAAAATCATTTCAACACAAGGCTTACAAATAATTATTATACCATCAAAAGCAGTAGCGGCTCTAGACCCGGGAATGACGGGGCGCAGACACGTCCCTTTATGACAATTAGTCCTGGGTAGTTCGCAAATATTTTCCTTTACTGGCGCGTTTTCCAATTATCGTACTTGGCCACTTAAGACACGGTCTCTCCATATGTGATGAAACAGCGATGAAATCATGGGCTTAATTCAGCTCAGTGGCGGAACCTGAACTGAGAATTGTGACAAAACATTCTTTTCAAACATTCGTTAGTCCTGACCTGTTCTCAGTCATTTTCATGAGTAACCGAAGGTTCGCTCCGAGAGCACTCCGCAGTTAACAGCTGCTGCTTGTTCTCCCCGATTACGTAAGAAGACAATCATTCATCTGGACGCTTATTTGCTGTATTTAAATCAACGTTAGTCAAACCTGCATACCTGTCGCCTCTCACGCAAACAGTTTGAGCAGCACGCTGCCTATTTAACTGCCAAGTGCCACTTTTTTATCAACCCACACAATACCAAGCCTGAAAGGCGATATTTCACTGGAACACGGACCTGATCAATCAACGCGAAGCACTGGCCTATTAATAAGTACATTTTTTTTCTGTGCTGAATTTCGCCCACGATTTCATCGCAGTTCGATCGCATATGGAGAGACCGTGTCTCAAGTTGCCAAGTACGATAATTGGAAAACGCGTCAGTAAAGGAAAATGATTGCGAACTACCCAGGACTAATTGTCATAAAGGGACGTGTCTGCGCCCCGCCATTCCCGGGTCTAGAGCCGCTACTGATCAAAAGGAATCACTTGTACCCAGGACACACATTGTGAGCCAACCTCCTAGATATTCAGAAGACTTATTGTAAAACTATCATCCAGCAGAGGATAAGTGAAATGTGGCAACACTATCTTCTGAAGAATAAGTGCATTTCTTTTGTAGCTTTTCTTTCTCTCTGTACTATAATTATATCAAGCAGATTACCTTTAAAACATTCCTAAAGTTCATTCTCTCCAAATGCGGTGATTCCCCAGCTTGGATTTTCTTTTTCAATGCAGAAAGAGCAGCCATAGTTTCTTTCTCTGAGATGAAGTCCTTCCCCTTGCTGCGGTTGGCTGTACAGTGGTAAGAACATCGTGGTGGTCAATGATGAGAGGGTCTGGAAATATGTTTGAGGATGGTCCATGTGGGTGAAGGAAGAAAACGTCATGCCTCTCTGGATTGTATTGCGTGATACATACTGCCCACCATTAGCTGCCTTAAGCCACTGTCACGTCACCACTTAAGGCTGAACCCCTATAATCACTCATCTCAACAGTAAGATTCACGTGTTCCTGTCTTTCGTCAGGTGACGATGAAAAAGATCGAACAGTGACCACTTCCTTAGAGACTGGAATGAAAATGTAATTTTTGTGTGCCTGGAATTGTGCCTTTTCAAATCTCCCTCGAGTAATTCAGCTTCATGCTCATACTGTTCTGTTGTGAACTGACAGTTTACATTTTCCATTTGTGAATTCAAGAAGTTGACGGAGTGAGGATCTGTTGGTCATATGGGCGATGAAGACTCGCCCTGGCTGCCGAGCGTTTTATCGTGCCCCCAATGCAATCAGATGGTCCTTTCCCATGTGATGTGGCGAAAAAGTGCCATACAGCTGGGACACCAAAGTCATCTTCATGGAGGCACAAATTGAAGTTTTTCCTGTTCTTACACTGGGCAGCCCAGCCATCAGAGGAATATCCAATCCCTTTCGGTTGCTGCCCCAGTTTGTCTGTGAGGAACTGAATGAGCAGTTTTTGGAAGAGATTAACTGCCAGAGTCTCATGCATGTTACATTCTGATGAGACTACGAAACTTGTATGTTCAGGGATTTCATCTTGCATGTCACACACCGAAAGTAACATAAAGGGATGGATTGTTCCAATGGAAGGACTGAGCTGCATCCTGAAATACAAAACTGTAGTTCTCTGCAAAGTCAGCAATAACTAAGACCACTCCTCGCACAAGTGTATCCCTCAGATCCTGAAGGTAACTTGCCTGCTGTTTGGCAATAAAATCATGTGGCAACAGTTTCTGAAGACAACTTGGGAATGAGTCAAACTCTGCAACAGTCTGAACTTTGGTCTCGAGATTTGATCAATCTGTTGAAGTCCACTGTTTATACTGGACCTGATCAATTATATTGTCTCGCAAATGTTTCAAGCTTATCTCCCAGACCACCAGTTCCAGGACACTCTGCACACCTGCCAAGGAAACGGTCAAAGCAATGAGGATTGCATTGAATCGCTGCAAGACAATGCCAATAGTGTTTGAAGTCTCCATCAGTGACTGAATCTAATTTGGTTCCAGTGAACGTGAGTTTGATGTTTTGGCGTGTTGTACAAACACAGGCCGAGTGTTCCACTTGACCCTGACGATACACACTGCCTTGGATGCAGTTCAGCAAATTTTGAAAATCCAATCCTGGTGTCCAAATGTTTTTCCTTAAAGTTTATATACTTTCAGATTTCACAGCACTAAATGTTTTTGAACATGTTGCTTTTTCCCCATTCACTCTAACAGAAATGTAGTCTTTCAATCCTGGCATTTGTCTGCTTACAATCTCTGACAAGTGGAAATACCTGACAAGTTCCTCAGTTTCCTTTTGAAATTTAGTTTACCTTCCTTAGGATTGGGCATTGCTAGAATCCCCTGTTCCTTGACCAATGCCTGAGCTTTCCTTGCCATATAATTTGATGCACCAGATTCCTCTTGGACTTCACAAACTGTCCAGCTTTTTGGGAGAACTGTTGGCACCTGTACTTTTTCACTCTTCAATGTTAATTCAGATTTTTCTTTAAGCTGAGGAATCACCTTCTCCAGCATCCTGGAGCATCCTGACCTTTCCATGGTACTTTCCAACTTTTTCCTGACAGTTTCACTTCTTTTTTCCCCTCCCCCCTTTTATTGCATGTATCAATCTGCATCTAGTCATATTTCTGAATGGGTGATTCTCCAAGCATTTCCAAAGATGAATTCAGTGTCTTTAGGTCACACTGAATAATAAATAAAATTCAAAATCCCTGGAACAGGCCGGGATGGGAGCATCATCCTCGGCATCATTGTCTTCACTGCTACGAGAGAGAGCCACAGGTACTAGTACTTCAGGCTTTTCCAAATCGGATTGTTTTGCAAGTTTCTTACGGCATTGTGTGCAAATCTTCTGCCCACGTTTTAGTTTCAGACTTTGGTGGTCTGCAATGGCTGCTTCAGTCACATCTCTGAAACCTGATGTCTTCTCTCTTCGTGGGCCACAAAGGGGTGACAGCAGGATGTTTGCTTTAAGTGAGAGTGACTTGGACTTTGACATCTTGAAGTGAATTCAGAAGTGACTGTGCAAAATGCTTTGACAGGACTAAGACGACCACCTCCAGGAATTTTCTGCTGTGTAAGGGAGGGCAGCACCTCAGGTTCCCACGGGAATTCAGAGAGACTTTGGAGTAAGAGACATTGTATCACTTCAAAATTCATGTGGGAATTCTAAGGGTCCCACCATTTAATATAGAATGTAGCATATATTGTTGTGCACATTCAGGTTTTTAGACAGAACAGGAATATTTGTTAGTGTTTGCTGTTTTTTAGTGTGCCATGGCTGCTCTGACCATCCATGGTATATGGGAGCTATCTTTTAATTTTTTTCAAAGAAACAGAAGCTGGAAAATTTGAAATCTGCCTTACCTCTCATATTAAATGGGCCTCCCCTCAGGCGTCCTGATCTTCCCCTTGAAAATAAGCAGTTTGGTTTGACTGGGGAAAAAAAAAAGTATTGCCTTATGAATAGCTCATTTTCGAATGGATACGTCATATATATTTGCTCATTTCTCACATTTAGTGCCCATCACCAAATTTACAAGAAAGCTTCTTTACATCATAATGTACCTCTGACATGAATTACAGGAAATTGAAGGAATTTTTTTGGGGTGCTTCTTTTAATTTTCAGAATTTGATAACTTTTTTTTTTAGTAGGTGTAGAGTGGGCTTATAAGGCTTGAAAAAAGCTTCAAAATGACACCAGAATCGGCTCTCTAGGTGCTATACTGTCAGAGATGGGTGTATAAAGTCACGAGGTATCACTAATTAGCTCAGTTTGTTGGCACACATCGGCCTAATTAAGAGGCTTGGAGCAAAAATTTTTCCAATTCCAACCATTATTCGTGGGTCTCAATCGTTTCCTCAAATTTGAAGAAAAAATCAGAGGTCAAGGAAAATTCTTGGTTGATTTGAGGTGATATGACCCATATGCATATCAAGTAAAGCAAATTGTTCTTAACCTCAATGTATATTAATGAGGTGCATCAAGATTAGGTGATCAAATGGTCAGAGGACCATTGTCTGCTGAAGCAGTGTAGCCTTTTTGGTGCTAATTAAGTTTAAATGGATTCAGTTTGGCTAAGATGGCTCTCAGTATGTCTCCTCTGATAGTTGGTGGCTGTCCTTGGCTTTTCCTCTCTCCAGGTGTTACAAGGCCAGGGTGCAGGCCTTCTCTTTGTTACATTGCCAAGACTACCATTTCAGAGCATGTAGCAGATACATGCTTGTTGATTACTGGGGCTAATTAGATCACAAACCTCTCGCTCTCCAGCAGAATGATTCATAATTCCTTACAGTAGTGCTGTATAAGGAGCAAGATTGTGGGGTTGAATCCGGTCCGGGGCTTTTCCATGTGGAATTGGCATGTTCTCCTCTTGTTTGTATGGGTTCCATCCAGGTACTCTGGTTTCCTCCCATAGGCCAAAGCTAATTGGAGACTCTTCATTTGCGTGCGTTTGTTTGTTAGTTGGCTAGTCAGCCAGCGAGCCAGCCCTGCGATTGTTTGGCTGACTCTCCTGCCCCTTGCTCATTTACGGCCCCACCTGTGACCCTGACATGGCGGGTGAGATGATGGTGGATGGATGGATGGATGGATGCTTGCTTGCTTCTGTTCACTCTGTTACCCTTCTGCTCCTGTAGGGTACATGGCAGATGAGGGCGTGGCTCAGTCAGGGGAAAGCCCCTCCCCTCAAGCCAGTGGACCAGTCAGAGTTGAGCTGAAGATCGGCATAGGTTTGTACGCATTACATTGGGCTCATCTTCCTGTTTTTGTGTGGTAAAATTCTTGAATTGGGCTTAATTTTCCCAAGAAGTTCCAAATATAATGATCCTTTTCCGAACGGATGCCCAGACCAGAACTACACCAGCTACTACAGTAAGAACAGCCGGAGGTTCCGGAATCTTCTGGGGCGGCCGCTGTACCTGGAGCTGCGTGTGGTGGACGCTCCTGATTCAGTCAGCGGTTTGGCACTGCTGGTGCATTTCTGTCTGGCCCATTGGGCATCTGCCCACACTCCCTGGCTCATCTACCACAGGTGAGAGCGTGTTGAGTGCTGGAAAGTACTTGCATTCTCAAACATCGTGTTTTTACGCCAGCTGGCTAAAGGAGCAGCACCTGCTTGCCCAGTAAGTTGGATTCAGAGGTTTAAAAAAAACTCCTCCATTCAAGTTATTCTTAGTGGAAATGCATACGCAATGGATCCTGAAACTCAATATCTGAAAAGTTCATTGGAAACCTCTATTCTGCTTTCTGAATCTGGATTGGAATCTTCTGAAAGGTCCCCAGTGATGTCATCAGGTGAAAAGCCAATTAGCCTGTACAAGCTATGTCACATCGATCCTTTCATGTCAAAAATGGGATGGATCACCCAGAATAATGAAGGAACTGATTACCCGATTGGCTGAAGTTAGCCTGTCTTGCCTCCAGGTAGGCACTTCACCATATGTCACAAAGGAACAGATTTTGGAATGGCTTGTAAAAGTTCTCCGGCTGCGCACTTGATCTGATAGGGGACCTTTAACAACGGCTGAGCTTCCCTGATCTCTGGGTCCAGGAGTGGAAAACCCAGGCACTGGACTGATCTCAGTCTTCAATCATGACCATTAAGAGCCATTGTAAGGTTCAGGCTGGTGTTAAGTCATGTTCTTCAGTTTTGCTGAAGCTGTGGTGGTTATATGTCCCTGTCCTAACTAGAAAATTCCCCAAATTTTTTGGCCCTACCTGCACTGGTTTGGGTTTTGGGGGTCAATCAAGTACAAGTTGAAATGGGGCCTAAAATGCCAAATTACCAAAAATAGATTTTTTTTTTGGGTTGCTCTTATTCACTGCGCAAACTTTATCCCAAAGTAAAAGTTGGAAAATTGAATTATAGGGCTGGGATGGTCAGTGGAAAGAGCAATTTTCAGCCTGCGATCTTCTTTGCACAACATATAGGGGGCGCTCCAATATGGCCGCTATCCATTTCCATCAGTAGTTTGCACCCCTGAACCTGAAGGTGTCCCAGAACCTTTACAGCTGCACCACACTGGTATGTAGTTAGACTATCAGAGGTGAGAAAAAGTTGGGATGGTTTATGCGCGGAACATGGCAAAGTGGTAGAATTTGGCGTATTTCAGCGCCACCTGGTGGCTTGTGCGGTCAATTAACTGGGGAAAAGCTTGTTGCATAATGAAAATAGGCGTCACCCTTTTAGTTTATCAAAGCCGTTTTTTGGGGTAAGGACTACTGTCCATTATAGATGGTGCTTTACTAACAGATGTACTGGTACACGTGTAAAATCCTTTAGTATGAGATGTCATACATCCTTAAACTTGCAGTTATTGGAAAGGGAACGATGGGATCATGACTGCGCAAGTCAATACAAGGGGTGCTTAAATGCTACTTCCGTGGAACATGAGTTGAATGGAGCATACAAGATTGTTGTTCAAAAAACGAGAACGCAATCCAGGCACTCACTTGTAAAAATGGAAGGAAAAAGTTATTAAAAAGACTTTATTATAGTGGCTAGAACATTAAAAAAGCCAACATGTTTCGACTGCAATGGGTCTTCATCAGGGCTTCAAACCCCCCCCGCACAGGACAGGAAAAGACACCCCTGGCCATAACATCTTCTGTTTTCAGCTGCCAGTACCCCCAGAGACCTCCAGCTCCAGTGCCCCCAACTCTGGTCCGCAATTTCACCATCACTGCATTCGAGCACCTTCCGCCGGAGATGCATTTCTCCCCAGACGAAGAGGTTAGAAACGCACACCCCACCCCCACCTCCGACGACCGTGCCTTTACTTAACGAAAGGTTTTTTTTTTTTTTAAATGTAATTCTAATCCATAAGCTGAGCAGAGGCCAACATTTTATCAGCTATCTGTAAACAAATGTAATTTAACCATTTAGCTTTTTAAATTGAACCGAGTGTACAGAAGGCTTAAGAGCTGTTGGTGGTCTGATTAATGCCAGTTCAGGTGGCCTCTCCTTAAATGTCACCATCAGGCCCTGAGTGACACTCAAACTCTCTCTGTACCACAGGTGAGGTTCTGGTGCTCCGCAGAGCTGTGCTCGCCTGTGGAGAGACCCTGCCTGGAGGGCTGTTTCACTTGAGGCGGGACAGCCTGGCACCCCAGCGCAGCCCTGAAACTGCTGGAACTGAAGAGGGGGGGAGGAGGAGGGCGCCTGTGTGGGATCTGAATGTTTGGAGACTTTTGTGTCGACTTTCTGTTCCAAAACCAGAGGGGCATCATTATTTTTGTTCTTTCCCCTCTGTCCCCCAAGAATTGTGGACTGACGTGATACTAACTTCACCAACATTAAAAATCGAAACCATGTGTAAATGTTTGACTAAAATGGTGCATTAAATACTTGTATTAAAGTAAACTGAAAAGCATTCTGGAGTTTGTACATTCTGATGTCCATGAAACCTTAGACTGCCCTCTGACGGCATAGCAGCAATCAAAACTCAATGTCTCGCGTTAGAATGTTTTGCGGAAATTCTCTCTGGGTAGGGTGTAGCGGCTCAACTGATGTGACTCTGGTCACTGCAGGACCTGATTTACTGGGCTCGTCGGATAACGGCACAGAGCAAAACCTGGAACTTCTGGACATCCTATTGTTTCATGTCCATGTTCCAGATTTTAAAGGGCTGTGTGTGTTACTGGATCCAGTCATTGGGTTTTTTGGTGAGAAGCTGTTCCACCCCTGCATTATGTTCCAGCTGTAAGTGCTTCTTAAACGCCTCTGGTTCCACCTTTTGGCTGAACAATCATTCCACTGCCTGAGTTTCTGGGGGGAAGGGATAACATTGCAGCACTTATTTACTCTGACCCCCGGGCTGCCTCTCTTGCTTAGGAAAGTTCCTTACTCCTAGAAAAAGGCACAAGTGTGTTCAAATTCTCTAAGTTAGGAAGCACTGGAGCACCTTTCCTTGTATCCTTTAGCATAGGGTACACTGGACCATCCTTCACTGATGAAAGGAGATAATGCTATCCCACAATTGCGTAAGGCTGCGATTATTTTAAAGCAACCACCCATGTGGCCAGTCAAAAAAAAACAAGTGTGACAGACGAGAGACTCATGATCTCGTTGCCTGGGGTAAGGGCATTCGGATTCTCATTGCAGTTGTCTTAAGGCGTTATGAATTCTGCTTTACACCTTCCCCTTACCTCATGGCCTTTTCCATCGAGGTTGAAGTGAAGTAGTTAGGAATTGCGCAACAGGACTGGAGTTTTTCAATATTTGAATGCAGCTCAGGACCATAAACGTGTGCGGCTAGTGAGGGTGACCCTGATTACGATGCAAGCACTGCTGCAGGGATGATGAAATCATAACCCTCAGAACTGCTGGTTTACCACACCCCTTTAACTAGGAGGCAGGTGTGAAGATGGTCTAGCCAATCAGAAGCTCTGTTCATTCCCTGAATTATCAGGGAAGAACTAAAACCAGGGCTGGATTTGTGATTCAGATCTCTTCACTGGAGTGAAAGCAAAGGTTTAAAGTCCTGGGGGTCTGAAGGTAAATTTATTTATTCTGGGAGTCCGATTGAGAGCAAGCTACCCTTTGCAACGGAGCCCTGTCGTGAACCATAGTAAAACATGAAGTACAACAATAAATATATATATTAAAAAATACTGTATGCATACATTCCAGCTTCATGGTAGCCAATAATAGACACGTCATTTGATTGTTTTAAATAAGTTCTTCCAATTTTAGCAACTGTTGAAGCCTATTCTATTTCTGTGGGGCATAGAACCAAAAAGCAGTTTTACCCAGTTCAGTATGAACGCTTGGGATGTCTAAAACCAAATAGTCATGAGTACGAAGATGGTACGCCTCCCTTCTAAAATTAAGGAAACAAGCAATTTATCCAGGCAGCTTACCTAACATTCAAGCTGATAGCGAATATAAGCAAGGGCGTGCCAGCCTCTTAAGCCTTGTATATAAAAAGGCAACAATGCTGCTCCCTTCTCAAGGCCAGCAAAGACCAACCAACCATCAAATAAACACTACAGCGATGCATACTGAAGCCATCTTCTGTTATGAACCTTAAGGCACCATGGTACACTGCGTCAAGCGGCTTCAGTGATGAGGGAGCAGAGTGCATATAAACTTTGTCACCATAGTCTATTCTAGAGAGAATAGCTGCCTGAACAATCTGCCTTCTGCAACTCCTTGGAAGGCAGGCTTTTTTTGTATAAAGCATAACCAATTTAACTTTCAAATTCTTAGTTCGTCAATGTGCTTCCTAAATTTAAGTTTCTCATCAACGCAAATGCCCAGGTATTTGTTGCAAGGAACTCTTTCCATATGAATTCCACTTGTCATAGAAATGCTACCATTAAAAAACCTAGCCGCAGGTTTCAGAGAAAATGGCGTGCATTTAGTCCTCTCAGAGTTTAATAATAGTTTAAGGTCTAAAAGAGCCGGTTGGGAGATTTGAAAATCTGTCTAAATTTTGAAGGGCAAGTTCAGCAGAAGGAGCAGCTGAGTAGATGACTGCATCATCTGCATATAAATGGATTGAACTAGTGACAAACTTGGCACCAAAATTGTTAATAAATAGTGCAAATGGCAAAGGCCCCAAAATCGAACCTTGTGGAACCCCCTTGCAAAGACAAATCTCCTGCCATGTGCTTCTGCAACTAGCTGATGTCATCAATCAGCTCCACCCCCCTGAATGAAGGATTCCACTAATTGGCAAATATAACTGATTGGCAATAAGCATTATGCGTTAATTTTCTCTTTATCTTTCTGAGCCTAAATTTTACACCTTGTTGCCTGGGTAACTGTATACTGTAAAGTCCAAAACTCCCTAAATGTTTTAATAAGAACTGAAGTTTTTTTTTTGGTGATTCATTCTTCCTAAGTAATCCAGCTAACACTAATCCTGCTTTGTTAAAGGAGCCCCTCCTCCCCGTGGGTAGAGGATTTTCTGTTTGGCTCTGATACAGTGCAGATGGGGGGTGTTGGGTGCGTTATTCTGGGTCTCCCTAGGCCACCACTTAGAGCCGACGCTTCACAAACCTGCTGAAATCTGGGCTGCACTGAGGTCCCCGACAGTTACTTCTGCATGGCTCATATTGTTTATGGGTCGAGTTTGTCGGTTGACATCTAATTTTCCACTCGCTCATAATGCACCCAGTTTCAAATGGGGGGTTTGAAGGGCGAATAGGGCGTGTGGTCTATTGACTGAGCAGCACTGAGTGATGACTGCTCTACTGTGAATTACAGAGGTCATGTGTTTTTTTTAAAAGCTGCCAAAAATTACACCCCCCCCAAACTCCTCCCTCTGTTCTGGATGGGTATGCACTGCTGAGCGTAGCGCCTGTGTGCGTGTGTCTGTGTGTGTGTGTGTGAGGTTTGTTTTGGATTGATGCAGGCCCGGCGCAGTGGCTCCAAGCCCAGCTCTGAGTTGGCAAACCTTCAACCCCATCTCATCTCCCACAGGGAGCCTGAGGCTCATCGGCTGACTGCTGGCTGTTGCACTTCCAGCAAAACAGGAGCCAAAAAGTGAAGGGCATGCAGAAGTGATGGGATTGGCTGAGTTGAGGGAAGGTGGGCGGGGGGAACTGTCATGCATTGTTCAGAGTGCAAGTGATTTATAAGCAGGAAGACCGAGTCACATCACCTTTCGTACCAGGTTTAATCCCAAGAAAGTGTTTTATCACTGTGATGAGTTTCATTATTTCACTTGTGTGTGCGTCACTTGTGTTCTGTCCTCCAAAGCATTTTGCAATCGTTAGAATAGAATATGTATGTGACCATGTCTTGTAACTTTTGTTTCTAACTCCAGATTTGCCTGCATAGGAATTGCAGAAGGTGCTTTTTGACAAAATGTAGATCAGGCCCCCGCCACGAAGTGTGGGGGGGATATAGGCTTGAGCTCCGTCCGTCCGTGCGTCCGTCCATCTGTCCGTCCAAAAAGGGGACAGCTTTCCTTAAGAACTATTAGAGATAGGACAACCAAATTTGGTGTGTAGCTTCAGACCATCAAGGCCTTGATGGAGTTCAAAAATAAGCTGTATGTGATTCAGGCATTTGGCGGAGGATGTTGTTGACCATGTCTACTTGTTTGATCTCAGTCCTTTTTTAACAAATCTTGCACTGGTTTTCTTTGAAAAATTAGCTGTCAAAGGGTTTTTCTATCTGACAGGTAATTACCACTCCACCCCGATGACAGTGTGCACTCAGTTCTATAGAATCCTGTGGGAACTGCATAAAGTTCATGAGGCAGCCATGTTAAACTACGGGCCATTTTTGGCACATGCGCACTGCGTACTTAAGATGGGGATAAAAAAAATGTCATGAATCTACTCTCTTCCCCCCACTGTGGCTCCGACAAAGACAAAAAATTATCACTGAGCAATAAGTTCAATGTGAATCAATTATAGACTTTAAAAATAATTGACAAGATTAGAGATATTTTACTTTAGAAAAGCTGCTGTTTGGAATGCAAGGAATACGCGTTTGGCGCCCAACGTGAAATAAACTGCGTGTACCATTGGAGTTTGGGAACTTCAGGGGGGAATATCCCGAAAATGTACCTCCGACCTATGGAAGGCGCCATGACCAAGAGAGGAAACATTCAAGCTAATTGCGAATATAAGCAAGGGCGTGCCAGCCTGTTAAGCCTTGGCTTGTAGTTGAGTTCAGGAAAAAAAAAAAAACGTGTCCAAGATTTTTGCAGGATGTACCTGAAAATTATCTTTATACGAATTAGGAATCAAATTTAAACAAATTATAGGCCTGCGTGATCGGTCTTAAAAGTTGGCCATTGCATTTTATCCAATTAAATTTCCCGTCATTTGTTTCAATTTTTATTTTGGCCAGTTCAGAGAAGAAAACAGGAAAAATCTTTATTAATTATTATTACCTCTGTATTCCTTTTTTATTGCATGTTAATTTCTCTTCAAGAGACAAAAAAATACCTAGATGTAAATATTTTTTCAGATTTAAAATATAAAACATTCTCTAAGAATGATTCTGTTAGTATTTGCGATGCTGGTGTTCTTGGTGCAGGGTGACAAAAGCAGCGACTCCACTTACCGGTCGAAAAACGCCAAGCCTTTAGTCAGGTGCACAAGCAGCCACATACACGCGCTGTTCGGCCCAGCTGTTCAAAACAATCTGCGCGTCAAAGGTAAGACTGAATTTTCGCCAGTGGTCTTCCAGCGCTTCTGAATTTGATTTTTAACACCAAAAATGTTATCTTTCGGGCAAATTTCAGTTCATTTTCCCAGCACTAGGCCTGCTGGAATGCTCAAAATTGGCATTTATTTAATACATAAATATATATAGCTGTACATTTAAGTTCAATGGGCTTATGTTCGCCATTCTCTCTTGCATTGTCTGTCCAATCGATATTTATGAATGCCAATAACGATATTCTGATGGGAATTACGATCTCGTTCTAAAGTACATTTTGACTGTTTTGGCTTCAGATGCGTGTAAAGTCATTTCTGTTCATGAAGCCAGCTGTAATCAAGCGTTCAGGTCATTTGCCCGAGTTTCCTTCTTGACCAGTCGAGTAGCCTCTTGTTTCTTCTCGATACTCGTTAGGCGATGGGTCCACAATACCAGTTCCGGAGAATAAGGAACAATGTGGAGTGAGATCGGTGGCGGGAAGAGGTGGCCGACTGTCCTTCTATAGCCAATATGACGGTTGCTACTGTTACCTTAAGGTGCGCAATGGCTTCAGACTTCGCAGTGGCCGGTATGTGTTGGCTTCTTTGTAGACCTTGCGCTCTTAGAAGCAGGCTGTTCCATCTCTCCCCGACACACTAGGGTGACAGGGTGGTAGTGCCCTTGGAGGTTCAAGTGGGTAAAGATGGCCTCTGGTTCAGGGTGAACGTCAGCTGTCCTCTCAGTCAGTACGAAGTTCCAGAGCCCAAGAGTAAGTGTTTTTCCTTCTCCCTCCCTCCCTCGTTGCTCTCCTGCCTTTGGTTGTTAAAAATTGATGCCCTTACGATCATGCTGCGTAAAGGCATACTATACGGGATTTTCCCCCTTGAAAATATTTTAAGGCGGTTGCGGTCAGTCATCATTCTACTATGATACTCTGGCTGCTCTGATTCTCTTCACTCCTGATCAATAACTTCATTGTCTGATTTTATTTGCCATTTGTAAAAGTTTCCAGGGTATTTGTGGGCATGATTTTATTTGAATATAGTATCAGAAAAGGGAAGAAATCCTGAATAGTACGCGTTTCAGTGTATTGAAAATAATTTGGAAAAATATGGTGAAAAATATTTTTTTCTTACACACTCTTGTTTGCCTATTTCAGTGATTTCAGGAACTTGTGAAATACCGTGGTCCTTGCGGGTCCCCTGTGGGCCCTCGGGCGTCTCTGCGAATGCCTGTCAGAAACTCGGGTGTTGTTACTCCTGTCTCAAATCTGCTTGTTATCACAGAATTGATGGTAATGGGCTTCTGTTCATAATTGTAATTTTTTGTTTTGTTTTGTTTTTTGTTTTTTTTGGAGGGGTAGAAACAATAAAATTGATTTCTTTAAGAGTTTGATCTCGGTTGATCACGTTGACCAGATATGGATGTGCAGTCTTAGTGCAGAGCTGGAGGCTCATGGTAATTGTGGTGGGGTTGGTAAAGTGTGCAGTAAGTTTGCCCATGTTTCTGAACGTTTTGTGTTGTGTTCCTTTACATGATTTCGTCAGCCTGCTCGTTGGATGGACACTTTGTGTTCTCGGTGAATGCCTCGGACTTTCCGAGTCCGATTTTCCTCGACACGCTCAGGATCAAAGGGCACCCCCAGTGTATGCCTGTGGCTACCAGTATGGACGGGGCTGTCTTCAAATTTGGGGTGACGGAGTGTGGTGCGAAGAGGGCGGTGAGTTAAACTGCGTTTTGGGGTTTCTCGTGCTTCACTGGATCCACTGTGTTCTATATGCTTTTATGAAACTAACTGTCATTTTATGGTCCTTATCGAATGTTGTTATGGGTTTTTCATGCATGATTGAAGCCTTGTCCTGGAATAAATTCTGAGAGTAAGAAAAGGAAATATAGTAGTTTGTGAAATATTAAGCGATTAGAGTGAACTCTGTACGATTGCCCCCTTCCTGCCCGCTGTGGCACAGGTGGTGGGGAAGGTCCTCAGGTATGAGGTGGAGGTGGAGGCGGAGCCATTGGGGTCGAACAGTGATTCGCCTTTCAGGTAAGCATGGCCTGATAACCTGATAAATTCTAAAATGACTTGACCAAGGTACATGATTCGAGCACGTGAAATACAACCCCAATTCCGAAATAGTTGGGACAAAGTGTAAATTGTGAATAAAATCAAAACGCAATGACTTTCAAATCACACCAGCCAGTATTTTATTCAGAACAGAGATAACATGGCAAATGTTGAAACTGAGAAATTGGACAATTTTATCCACAAAGTGAGCTCATTTCAAATTTGATGGCTGGTGCAGGTCTCAAAAAAGTTGGGACAGGGGCCTGTTTACCACGGTGTAGCATCCCCTCTTCTTTTTAACACAGAATGGGGCTGTCTGGGCATTGAGGAGACAAGTTTCTTGAGTTTAGCCATTGGAATTTGATCTCAGTCTTGATTAATACAGGCCTCCTGCTGCTGGAGAGTTTTGGGTCTCCTTTGATGGACTTTTTCTTTAATTATGCGCCAAATGTTCTCAATTGGTGAAAGATCAGGACTGCAGGCAGACCAGTTCAGCACATTGACTCCTCTACTACGAAGCCATGCTATTGTAATAGCTGCAGCATGTGGTTTTGCATTGTCCTACTGAAATACACAAGGCCTTCCCTGAAATAGGTGTCATCTGGAGAGGAGCATATGTTGCTCTTAAACCTTTATATACCTTTCAGTATTCATGGTGCTTTTTAAAACATGCAAGTGTCCCACGCCATGTGCACTGATGCATCCCCATACCATCAGAGATGCTGGGTTTTGAACTGAACGCTGACAACAGGAGGGGTGGTCTTTCTTCTCTTTATCCCAGAGGACACAACGCCCATGATTTCCAAAAAGAATGTCAAATTAGGACTTGTCTGACCACAGGATACTTTGCCACCTTGCTACAGTCCATTTTAAATGAGCCTTGGCCCACAGAACATGGTGGCGCTTCTGGATAGTGCTCAACAATGGCTTCCTTTTTGCATGATAGAGTTTTAGGTGACATCTGTGGATGGCACAGCGGGCTGTGTTTACAGACAGTGGTTTCTTGAAGCATTCTTGGGTAGGGGTGTAATGATTCTGAATCAATGTTTTCTTTTATTTTTTTATAAAGGGTAGTAACACCACCTGCTACCATGGGACGAATGTCCAAGCTTTCCCTTTTCCTTCATTAACCCCCATGCTGTCCTGAATGAAAGTGCCTTACATCAAAGGGCATGGGCAATGCTTTCGGAAAAAACTTGACTGACATCAGTATTTTTCGGCTACGTGCTGAGAGGAGCCAAGCAGATGAAAACAAAATCGTCTCCTTTTAACCAATTAGGCAACTCTAAATTAATTACACCCTGTTCCTGTTTACTTTGCTTGATTAGCAATCAAGTGGTGGATTTGTTTACTGTTTAAGTTGAATGAGTAGAGCTGTTTATTAAGACAACATATTTGATTGCTGCATTTTGAAATTTAAATGGCCGTAGAATAGCACAGATTTGCATGAACACGATTGCCACTGCCACGCCATTTCGTGCGACTGTGATAACTTATATCTCACATTCACGTTTCATCCGCTTTTCAGAATGTTTTCCACCTTGTGTATTTTTTAGACTCTTAAACTCCTGGGAGATCTTATAACAGATCTGTTTTAAATTAAGATGGAAAATATTAAAGAGGATGAAATGTGAATGAGAGCTATAAATGATCACAATCACACGAAATGGCCAAATATGCATTTTTGCAAATCTCTGCCCATTTAACTGTCAGAATGCAGCAATCACACATGCTGTCTTAATAAACAGCTCCACTCATTCAGCAAAGTAAACAAGTGAATCCCCTGTCAGATTGCTAATTGAGCAAAGTAAACGGGGACAGGATTAGAGTAACCCAATTGCTTAAAAGGAGATGATTCTGTCGTCCTTTATTTGGCTCTGTGCAGCATGTCACCAAAAAATACAAATGTCATGTCAAGTTTTTGTTCCGGAAGTATTTCTCATGCCTTTTGGTGTTTGGCACTTTCGTTCGAGACTGCGTCAGGCTCAATAAAGGAAGAGGGAAAGCTCGGATGTTCACCCCATGGCGACCCTGTGCCATAAAAAACATCGATTCAGATTCGAATCAGAATCATTACACCCCTATTCTTGGGCCCATTCAGTAATGTCAATGACAGAATCATGCCAGTGAGTGATGCAGTGGCGTCTGAGGGCCTGAAGATCACAGGCATCCAGTAAAGGTCTTCGGCATTGTCCCTTACGCACAGAGATTTTTCCAGTTTCTCTGAATCTCTTGATGATGTTGTGCACTGTCAGCGATGTGACCATCAAAGCCTTTGTAATTGGATGTTGAGGAACATTGTTTTTACAGTATTCCACAATCTTTTTTACAAAGGCCTTCACAGGTTGGACAGCCTCTGACCGTCTTTACTTCTGAGAGACTAAATTGCTAAATGTTCTTTCAGCTGATTCTCCACTAAATTGATTTTTCAGCCCTTTTTTGCCAGTGTCCCAACTGTTTTGAGACCTGTTGCAGCCAGAAAATTTGAAATAAGCTCATTTTGTGGATAAAAATCTAAAATGTCTCCGTTTGAACATTTGAAATGTTATCCATGTTCTATTGTAATTAACATATTGGCTCATTTGATCTGAAAGTCATTGCATTTTGATTTTATTCACAATTCACGCTTCGTCCCAACCATTTCGGAATTGGGGTTGTAGGTTCCTATTTGTCCACCTCAAACACTAGTGCAGATGAGTCTCTTGTCTTTGGTTGTAAATGTGCACTCAAGGTTAGTTTTACCTCCTGTGACCTAGAGATCTGTTATTTGGCTGACAAATGTAGTTGAGTTGGTGATTCAAGTCCCAGAGAGGTGTTCTACACTGCATCTGGAGAAATGAAGTCTGAAGGAACTTTGCTGATTGTGGCCTTTGGTTAAGGCCCCAAATTGGCATCCAGGGTTGTAATTCTCCTCTCTCTCTATATCTCGATGTGTCCTGCTGATCTGTTATGACTTGGGGAAAGAGACAGGTGCTCTCAGTCGAAATCCTGTGGTGTAATATGGGTTAAAAATAAGTATGTGTGTTGGAGAGGTGGGAACAGATTGCCTTCTTATCCTGTAGGTTACTGGTTCAGTGTGTGTACCCCAGGCTGGTTAGGTCGTCCTGGGACTCCACTAAAGCCCCCCTCGTCTCAGCTGTGGCCTCCCCAAAAGTGCGGATGAGAATCGCCAGAGGTACTGCTCGAGTTTGGTGAATGTTTGAGGCCGTTGAGCAGTTTTTCGGAAAGATGTGGCGCGTGACTTTGGACTGAATTATCATCTCCGCGCTTCCAAAAAAGCAAGGAGATCTTGTAATGCCGTCCATCCGACCGACCGACCGAAACAGTAACTCCTCCTAGCCCGTTAGACCAATCAACCTGAAACTTTGGTGTGTGTAAGGTAGTGACCCAGAGGGGTGCACAACGCACTTAGAATTAAAATTAATTTCCTCTTCTGGCCACCAGGGGCCTTTTGTGAAAATTGAAAAATGGCCATAAGTTCCTTATGCATTGAGTTAGGACGCTCAAATTTTTATGGGAGGTGCATGGGATGACCCTTCATCGCACATCAGACAGGTTTTTGATTTGACGTCATTTTGACCATTTTGTTGGTCAAATGGCGTCAGGTGTGCCAATCATTGAAAGGATGGCTCGTTCTGTTTTTACTTGCCGTAGAAGGCTGCAAATTGGTATGGATGTGTATCTTGGTGATGGCAACCTGAATCCCAAAAATTCCTGTCCTGTAATTCATAATTTAGCCACTAGGTGGCTTTTTGTGAAAAAAAGAAAAATGGCCATACTTGCCTTATGCATTGAGTTAGGACGCTCAAATTTTTATAGGAGGTGCATGGGATGACCCTTCATCACATATCATACGAGTTTTTGATTTGATCAAATTTTGACCTTTTTCTCGGTTAAATGGCCTCAGGTGTGCTAATTGCTGTACCTTACATTCTTTCCTTTCATAATACTCTTCATTTTGAATTGAGAGTAATTTATGCCCTCAACAGACACTCAAAAAGTACTCTATCCAACTAACCAACTATATCACATTGCTGTAACACTGATCAGTATCAGCGCTTTGTCACTGCAACAAGCAGATTATCATTTGTACAGCAGAATGCCAGTTCAGTGAATTGCCTTCTGACACATTGCTACTACTCCCATAACATTCGTTGCGGAGCGCGGAGATTCGCGAAGGCACGCCATCGACATGCGTATAGTATTCAGCATTGGAATAGTGACCCGCATGTGTTCTCAAAATTGAAAGGTGTTGTAACACTGTCCTGTAGATTATGTGAGGGCATTAAGGATGAAGTCAGTTTGCCTGCAGTCAAAAGACTGTCTTAGTATTATTTACTAATAAATGCAATCACTGCTACATCAGTCATTACATTTACCAATAAATCAATGTCAACAGTATAATGTCTTTGGACATAAACTGACTTCATTTATTATGACATTAGTGACAGCTGTTGTGTCTGCCTTATGTCTTGGGATGTGAGTTAATTGTCTCTGATTTATGATGCATTCTGCATGCTCTTGTGTGGACAGGATTTCACACTGTGGAGCAGCGCTGCCCAGACCTGTTTCTGCAGATCTACCATCCTGTAGGTTTTCACTTTAACCCTCATGTAGGAAACCTGACTCTGTTAATTAGCCACTCAAAAGTCCCTAAACCTTTTGAATTAGGGGTCTGTTGCTGGTGTTGGAGTGTAAAGCTTCCGGAGCGTAGATCTCCAGGAACAGGATTGGACAGCCCTGCTCTGAGGGAGTTGCGTGGTCTCTGATTGGTCTATTGAAGATGATTGACATCTCCCTCTTCCTCAGATGCCTCCTTCTCCTCATTTGTCCCAGAGGAGGAGCTGCCCCTGCAGCTGTCCCTGAGAAGCCCTGTGCACGTGGAGGTGTCCTTCGCGGAGGCCTCGCTGAACAGGGGCCTCTCCTTACGACTGCGAGACTGTGTCGCCTTCCCCGCGTCCCGACACTCGCTCTGGACTCTGCTGCACAATGGGTGAGGCTGTCATGACTGAGTCCCATACTGAGGAATCATCTAAAACGTCATCAACTAAAGTAAAAAAAACACTCGCTTCATAGCCAAACAAGACTGGGCTTCAGCGTTGCATCATTTATCAATGAACCACGACTGTTCTAAAGGAGTATGTAAATACTCTAAGTCAACCGAGACTCGTACCCGTGACTGAATCAGGGAGCTCACATCAACTCAATATGTATAATGCATAACAAAATGTAGTTTGTAACTTCGGCCTCCTGTGTGGCTGTACTGCCCAGTCTGGGGTCCAGTTTGCAGAACATGGCGATGGCTGAAGACTTTAAACTTTGGTGATTAAAAAAAGCTTTTCACCAAGCCTTAACTAAGTTGATGGGTGATGTCTCAGTTACTTGGACTATATTTCTTTTATTGTCTATGGGTGAGGCCAACAAGGGGCTGGTTGGATACTGGTTCTTGCAGTTTTGATGGATGGGTGGGTATTGTAGTTGCAGTGGGTGGAATATTGTAGTTCAGTATTTGGATTTGGAATGAAAACCTGTGGCAGATTAGGCGACCCACCAGAACAGGAAGGAAAGCAGTGGATTAACAGAACAGAGTGGACTTGAAGGGTCAAGTAAGGGCTGGGCTGTTGGGGTACCATTCATACTTGGGACCTGATGGAGTCTTTGGGAAGAGGCGAGCTAAACTGGCTCATTGTTCCCTCCAGGTGTCCGAACCCTCTGGACACTGAGAGGAGCGCCGTGTTGCTGGGTAGTGGGGGTCAGTCTCCACCCGAGGTCAGGCGGTTTGACGTGAAGACGTTCACCTTCATTGACCCCAAGACCAAGGAACCGAGTATGGAGGAGGTATGAAGGATTTTGGAGATACTGGATACTATGCAACATTACTCTATCACGCTGTTTTAGTGCTCTTGAGATATGTTTTGTATTATAAATAAAAAACACATGTTCAAACTTGAAGGCGCCCAGAGAGCGCATACCTCTGCTAGCAGGTTTGACCCACCAGCACTCAGTCAGCCACAGAATCCAGATCTGAATCAGTATTGGTGTGGAAATGTAATCCCATTCATTCAGTCCAACCTCCCATAAAATTTTGTTGTGATCCCTTGGTTAGTTTTTGAGTAATCCTGCTGACGCATGCACGCACATCTGTGATCACTATTGCTCCTGGTGGAGGTGCATAGTTCAAACGTCTTTATCACAGCAGTTTTAGCTCTTCCCTTCTGGAGACCAAGTTCAGTGGCGCCAGAAAACTTTCTAATTGACAGGATATTGTTACTGTGGTTATGGACGGGTTGCATAAGTGCCCTATATTTTGAAAGCTTAACTGTCGTGTTTACTTATGACTACTTTTCACTTCACCTAGGAATGTTCTGCTCACTTGATTGAAAATGGGGGAAAATTAGAGTTTTTGGGAAAAATCAGCCGGGGAAAGTGTTAATGCTGTATGAATTATGTGGGTTTGATGGTGTTTCTGTACTATGGGGTTGAAACCACCTGTAAACTTTCGGTTAGACAGTTTTTTTTTTTAAACACGGGGATTAAAAGTACACACAATTTTCTATCAATATTGGTGTTTTTAGCTCCGCTGTGAGGATAGTCACAGTCAGCAGAGCTTTTCTAATTCAGAGTCGTCTGGCATTTATCTGTCTATCTCTGTCTGGCGTCAACTTTTCACTTCAAATTTGAATATCTCAAAAACAGAACTTTTTTTCTAATTTGGTGTGAGCCTTCCTTATTAGAAAAATTAGAAAATTCTACATCCCAGTTTTTGAGAAATTAAGCATTCAGGACTTAGAAAATCAGTGTTTGTGCTCATTTTTTCAGTCTTTCATTCATATCTCAAAAGCTGTCTGATAACGTTTTGTCTTTAATTTTTTGTGAGCCTTCCTTATGATGTTCTGATGATCCCTTGCAAAAATGAAAAATTCTACTTCCAGGTTTTTGAGCATTTCAGCATTTTATACTCAGAAAATCGGTGTTTGTGCTCATTTTTTTCGGTCTCTCATTAATGTGTCGTGTTAATATTGCAATAGTTTTCAAGGATTTCCAAAATGAAGTTATGACATGGACATTTCAGTTATCCTCAGCGGAGCTCTCTAGGCCGACAGGCCTCTTGTTTTTTGTTTTTTTTTTTTTCCCCCCATCAATTTTACCAATGTTTTGCCCAAGCAGGGCCTTGGATTTAATGGCGTGTGCTCTAAGGACCGGACGCCTGAAGTTTGGTCTTCAAAACTTGGCGACTGTGAGCATTATTTAGCCAGCTTTTAGGGTTGGATTTGTGTGCAAGTTGTAAACATTGGCGGTCTCCCTTGTTATTGGAAGAAATGGATCATGTGACACATGGTGTCTGCTGAAATGACTCCAGTGGTGATCCCTGCGTGTTTTTTCATCTATTTTTCCCCAGTTGTATTTCTTCTGTTGGGTGGAGATCTGTACCGAGGGTGAAGACTGCGAGCCTCACTGCTCGTCCCTGAGTGAGTGTCTAACCTCGCTGTTCCTCTCGCTCTCTGTCTCTGCTCTTCTATCTTGTATCCCTCATTCGCATATCTCTCACTCACTCACTATCTATCTCTCTCTCTCTCTCTCTCTCTCTCTCTCTCTCACTCACTCACTATCGAATCCAGCCGTCCCAGAGGTCAGCAGCCTTGCCGTGGCCCATTTTTGTGAAACCTAGCGCTGAAGAAGCGCTGACCTCGGTTCAGCTTTCAATGACCAAACATAACCAATTTTAGACAGAAGGACTGATCCCAAATCAGCACTCTAACTGTCACGTTTATGAAAACAGCCCATTCTCACCATTTTCTGTCTAAATTTGATTGTCTCTGTCTCTGTGAGAGGGAGGGTGAGTCCTGACTGTGTGAGTGACAGGTGGGGGGATTCCAGTGACTCATTACTCATCCCACTGAGATTTCCAAACACTAAACACTCCCCTGTTTGCTCCAGATCAGTGAGTCACGGTGGATCTGAAGCAGTTTGTCTCAAAGGGCTCATTCTCACTGGCCCACTTAAACTTAAGGGGGATCCGCTGCCCTGTTCAGCCGCTCATTTTTTTTTTATTTGTATCCCTTTAACAAAGGCGCAATGATGACTGCTCAGCTGAAATTCGAGGAGGCACTAAAATACCACTTTATTTTTTTACGAATAAGCCTTGACGAGCAGCACGTCCTGCAGTGCGCGCCACCTAACCTGCCCTTCATGATGGTTTAAATTACAACAGAAAAAGCAAAGTTGGCGACAAATGTCCTCAACTGTGTAACGCTGATTGAAATACAACTTCACATCGAAACGACACGCTTGATTTTTCATCTTACCTTAACCAGGAAAACTGGCCCCACCTGATACTGTTGAGTGTTGCTTGAGTTCATGTAGTAATAATTATAAAAAGACTGAAAATGGGTTAAGACCAATCGTTCGTTGAAAGCGGTGTTCTGTGCCTCGCTCGGTTTTCAGCTCACCAGCCGCCGATAAGTGCTGTGTTTGTTCTGCACCAGCCCGAAGGGCCCTGATTCTGCATCTTAGTTTTGATTCTTGGCTGATGTAGCTCAATTAGATACCTTAAAACAAACAAACCCTGCACCCCACACTGACCTCCTTCCCAGATAAGTTTGCGGACCCTTGTCTTAAACTCACGCACTCCTGCTGTGCTTAATTAACACCTCTTTATTCCTTTGTATCGCAGCGCACCAACCGGAGCAGGACATTTCGTGCGAAATATCCCTGACATCACTTTGAAATTTTTGAATAATTTCCCACGCTACCATTAAAGGTCTTATTCTGCACTCTGGAAGCTTCTGGCAGATGGCGAAACCTGCGTACTTACCCTGTCTTTCCTGTTATTAAAGATGACAGCCGCAAAAGGACGAGGAGGGAACCTCACGTGGACCCATGGTCACGGTTTGTGTTCTTGGGCCCAGTTCTGTTGGACCAGGACGACAGCCGTTGGGCGGAAATTCATGAAGCCGCTATTGCGGGTCCTACAGCTACAGGTTTGTTACGCCAGAACATTCTCTCCTGTCTGAGGCAGTCGAGTTGCTTGGCTGGGCCAGAGAGAGGGTGAGAGGGCCTGATCTGTTCTGGCTTTTATGCCAACATCCAGCCATTTAATATGCAGCCTGGTGCCCGTACCTCGTTGCGCTTGCGCTCCAAGTGAGGCCCTGGAAACAATGACTCAATGGCTGCCTCCAGTGACGTAAATCCAAGATGGCGGACAAGGTAGGTTTATCATTGTAATGTCTTTGTTTTGATATTTCTAGGAGGTGTCATGAAACGTCATTGTGGTCATAAATACATTTCGATATACCATGTTGATTACAGATCTCTATAAATTTTTAGAACAAAGGGATAATTTTCTTTTTTGGCATGTGTACTTGCCAACAGTGGCGTAGCCAGTGGGGGTGCTGAGAGACGTCCCTTTTTGACTGCAATTAGTGGTTCTCAATCATTTTCATCAACGTGTTTTCCAATTATCGTAATTGGCAACCGAAAACACGGTTTCTCTCCGTATGCGATCTAACAGTGATTAAATCATGGGCTAAATTCAGTCCAATTGCGGAACACAAACAGTGAATTGGGTTGCACAAAACTTCCGTTTAAAACAATTATTAGTCCTGACCTGTTCCTAATCGGGGAGAACAAGCCGCACCTGTTAACTGTGGAGTGCTCTCGGAGTGAACCTTCTGTTAGTTATGAAAATGACTGAGAACAGGTCAGGACTAATAATTGTTTTAAACGGATGTTTTGTGCAACCCAATTCTCTGCTTGTGTTCCGTAACTGGACTGAATTTAGCCCATGATTTAATTGCTGTTAAATTGCATATGGAGAGAAACTGTGTCTTTGGTTGCCAATTACGATAATTGGAAAACGCATCAATAAATGAAAATGGTTGAGAACTACTAATTGCAGTCAAAAAAGGACGTGCCTCAGCACCCCCGCTGGCTACGCCACTGTAGGCAAGTACACGTGCCAAAATAAAATTATCCCTTTGTTCTAAAAATTTATAGAGATCTGTAATCAACATGGTATATCGAAATGTATTTATGACCACAATGACGTTTCATGACGCCTCCTAGAAATATCAAAACAAAGACATTTCAATGATAAACCTACCTGGTCCGCCATCTTCGATTTCCTTCACTGGAGGCAGCCATTGAGTCATTGTTACCAGGGCCTCACTTTGAGCGCAAGCGCAACGAGGTACGGGCACTAGGCTGATATGTAATAAACTTTATTGGCTAAACCATTGATGAAATCTTGTGTGTTGGCTGCATTTTGGGTAGCTCTTGATTGTACATCAGTGACTATTCTTGTCTACAAATAAAAACGTTTCACTGTGATCTACAACCCCAATTCCGAAATAGTTGGGACAAAGTGTGAATTGTGAATAAAATCAAAATGCAATGACTTTCAGATCACATGAGCCAATATGTTATTTACAGTAGAACATAGATAACATTTCAAATGTTGAAACTAAGACATTTTACATTTTTATTCACAAAATGAGCTTATTTCAAATTTTCTGGCTGCAATAGGTCTCAAAAACGTTGGGACACAGGCCAAAAAAAAGGGCTGAAAAAGCTATTAATATATAAAAGAATCAGCTGAAAGTAATTAAGTTAACTGGTATGAATTGTGTAACATGATTGATTGTCTGTCTATAAAAGGGATGTCTAAGAGAGGCTGAGTCTCTCAGAAGTAAAGATGGCCAGAGGCTCTCCAACCTGTGAAGGCTCGCGTCAAAAAATTGTTGAATACTTTGTTTATTAATGTTGCTGAACTTCAAATTGCAAAGGCTTTGAAGGTCTGATCATCGACAGTGCATAACATCATCAAAAGATTCAGAGAAACTGGAAAAATTTCTGTGCGTAAGGGAAAACGCTGAAGACCTTTACTGGATGCCCGTGGTCTTTGGGCCCTCAGATGCCACTGCATCACTCACCGGCATGATTCTGTCATTGACATTACTAAATGGGCCCAGGAATACTTCAAAAAACCACTGTCTGTAAACACAGTCCGCTGTGCCATCCACAGATGTCACCAAAAACTCTATTATGCAAAAAAGAAGCCATTGTTGAGCATGATCCAGAAGCGCCGCCGTGTTCTGTGGGCCAAGGCTCATTTAAAATGGACTATAGCAAAGTGGTAAAGTGTCCTCTGGTCATACGAGTTAAAATTTGACATTCTTGTTGGAAATCATGGGCGTTGTGTCCTCCAGGCTAAAGAGGAGAAAGACCACCCCTCCTGTTATCAGCATTCAGTTCAAAGACGAGCATCTCTGATGGTATGGGGATGCATGAGTGCATATGGTGTGGGACTCTTGCTTGTTTTAAGAAGCACCATGAATGCTGAAAGGTATATAAAGGTTTAAGAGCAACATATGCTCCCCTCCAGATGACATCTATTCCAGGGAAGGCCTTGTGTATTTCAGCAGGATAATGCAAAACCACATACTGCAGCTATTACAACAGAATGGCTTCGTAGTAGAAGAGTCCATGTGCAAAACTGGCCTGCCTGCAGTCCTGATCTTTCACCATTGAGAACATTTGGCGCATAATTAAATGAAGAGGCCCAAAATTCTCCAGCAGCTGGAAGCCTGTATTAAACAAGACTGAGATCAAATTCCAATGGCTAAACTCAAGAAACTTGTCTCCTCAATGCCCAGACGCCTCCACCCTGTGTTCAAAAGGTGATCCTACACCATGGCAAACAGGCCCCTGTCCCAACTTTTTTGAGACCTGTAGCAGCCATAAAATTTGAAATGAGCTCATTTTCTGGATAAAATTGTGAAATTTCTCAGTTTCAACATTTGCTATGTTATCTCTGTTCTATTGAGAATAAAGTACTGGCTGGTGTGATTTGAGAGTCATTGCGTTTTGAATTTTTCAGAATTTACACTTTGTCCCAACTATTTCGGAATCGGGGTTGTAAACTATATAAAAACTAATGTTTGCCTGTAGAGCTAATAGTTGAATTTAGTCTGGTTAATTGGTTGAAACAAACATTTGCATCCACCCTGGCCCTCCAGTGCTGGAGGCATCCATGCCTGCTTTTTGGGTCCCTGGCCCCTGAAGTCTAATCGCTTTGAGTTCTGTTGGAAAAATGCAGCTGGTAAATAATGGTGTCTCTCCCTAATACACCTAAATAACGGTAGTGGCTCTCCTTCAGCGGATGAGATGTTGGTATATGCCTAAATAACGGAAGTGTCTCTCAGTCAGTGTATGAGATGTTGGTATACGCCTACATAACGGCAATGTCTGTCCCACAGCGTGTGAGATGTTGGTATATGCTTAAATAACGGTAGTGTCTCTCTCTCAGCGTGAGAGATGTTGGTATACACCTGAATTACGGTAGTGTCTCTCCCACAGCGTGTGAGATGTTGCTGGTATACGCCCTCTGTGTGGTCTGCACCGCCGGTCTTTCCCTCCTCGTCCTCTTCACAGGGTCTAAAGTGAGGAAAATTCACCGCCCTGATGGGGATCCTGATGCCGACACAGAGATGGAGGTGCCAGGCTCTGCTGGAGACTGAAATTGGCATGTAATTTGTAATAAAAATGTTTGAATAAAGGTTTTACTTGAAATTGGCTGCGCGTTTTCCATTTAGGAGGCAGCTGAAAGGAAAGTACTCGTTCCGAGAAGAAAAAGGCCACGTTGTCAAAATTAAACCCTTAACTGAAAAACTAAACCTCTCTTAATGACACCTTTCACTTCATTGTTGAAGTTAAGTGTCTTGATTTCCTGTAGTTGCTTTTGAGTTTTTATTTCTATAGGGCCTCTCGCACTCCTTTCTTATTATCTTTAAGTAACTTTGAATTAAGGCATCAGCTGGACTAAAATAACTAGAAGGCAACTATAATTTATTCCTGGATGCTGTTGTCAAGCGATTGTCAGCTGGAATCTGTTACATACTTGTACTACACCTGACTGGCCACAGGGGGAGACATACGGGTTTATTAGGTTTACTACTGCAGTACAAAGATTATTTAAGATGCTATATTCTGCTTCAAAATGTTTTTCTAGATTTTTTTTTTTTTTTTTATTTTCCTGCCGTCAATTTAAAACCATTCTCCATTTTCTGGAGAACAAGGTTTTGAAACTTGCTGCTAAAAACTAATTCAGCATGCGTTTGCAGCCACTCCATGTATCAGTTTTTCCTGTATTTGTGATGCACTCTTTATTGTGGTTGGAAAGCCCGTGAATGAGGCCGTGCCCTGATTGACTGCTTCATCTTGGCGCAAAGAGCGCAATTCTGGCCGAAATGGAAGCCTGTCTGTTCTTCGCAAACTTCATATCCTTGTGATTGTGGAACAGTATCGCAGTAGGTCGTTCACATGATTGCGCGCTACCGCTACAGTGCTGTAAAAATCGTGCGCCACGTTTTGTCAGATGTTAGGTAGAGAACAGGCCAGAATAATTCTGCAAGGCAGCAGAGGGGTACTGGCTTTCATTTAAACTAAGCAGTGAAATGCCTGATTCTACTAATCAAAGCCTCCAGGGCAGGAACCATCAAATTACGGCTCTCGAAGACCGAGAACTGCTGCTGTTCCACCCTTTCTTTACCTGGGAGTCGGGTAATGACTGTGGCCAATCAGAAACTCGAATTGTTTCGTGATGTTAAGTACCTGGGAGAATTAGTAGGATTTAAGGTTTGTGTTTAGATTTGAGGTCCACAACTGTCTAACTGCTTAGCTTGAACAAAATCCTGCACCCACACTGGCCCTTTCTGAATAGGGCTGAGAACCTCAGAGCAAGAGATTTGCATTTAGTGACAAATTATTCTACCCCCCGCAAAGAAGTTTAGGGGGGTATACTGGATTTACTTTGTCCGTCCGTGTGTGCCTGCGTGCGTGTGTCTGTGCGTGTGTCTGTGTGTGTGTGTGCGTGCGTCTGTGCGTCCGGACCTTGATCTCATAACCTACTCATCTGATTTAGAAAATTTTTTTCTCTTGCTGGAAGGTCTATTGACTGTGGTACTGCCCGACAACTTGTTATTGCGGGGCATATCCTGTAAGCCATGCTTACTGACTAAATCTAATTTCAATTAGGTGTGGCAATATGGTTGTAGTGGGACCTTTCAGGCTGGTAGATGTACAGGAGCAGGGTTAATGACCACTGCATTGAGGAGATGCGCGTTGTACACTGGATTCCATTCTAAACCTGCAAAGGATTTGTGTTGAATATCTGGGGTGCATCTCAATTCTTTCAGGGTGCTTTAACACCAGGTATAATTGTTCCACACCGTGCCATAGTACGATTGTCCCCCCTCCCCTCTCCCCCTTCTGGTCAGCTTTCACACCAGAAATGTTGTTCTGTACCCAAGTGCACTTGTGTATGACAAAATTCAGATACACTAGGTGGCAGTATGCACCGAGGTGGCTTTAAGTGGGGGAACGTACATGATGAAGATGCAGCAAACCTTCGCTTGATGGTGCTGCAGGTGGTGTGATGGGTTGTGTTCAGTCAGTGTTTACCTAACTCATTGATTTTTGGCTGATTATGTCTTCCCTGCTTCATACCACGGAAATGTATCTTTTTTGCCACTTGAGCTGCCAGACTTTTGCATCACGTGCCACGCTTTGAGATACTGCGGCTGCATTTTCTTTCATTTGTCTCAGCACTGTTCTATTGTTCTGTGATAACCATACAAATGTCCCTATTCATGCATTATTCCATAGATCTTCAAATGTTTGTGCATAGTGTCTAGGTTCGATTGTGTGTTTTCATCTGTCCAGATGTCCAGCAAGTTTTTCATTTCTTCATTTTTAGAACACAAGAGTTGGATAATTAAAAGCGTCACAACAGTCCACCTCCATGTCCAGATATGGTTGCTTTCACATTTGGTACTGATGAACCGTGCTCGAGACCACCTCTTCCGAGTGAACTTGTGTGCAATGCCATGAGCGCGGTACGCTTATGTTCACACTTACCTAATTAACTGGACTTTGGGGTCTGGTGCACTCAGATTCTTGCCAGAGTCCCTACTGTGAAAGCACCCTTAAACTACATTCTCATTCCCCTCACACGCATTGGTTCCCTGCATTTTAGTCCCTCCCATCTAGGATGCATGGAGAGACGCAAGGAAACAGTACAGAGGACGGATAAAATGACGGCATATGTTTTTAGTGCAATGACACATTTTTCGGAAGTGTCACTTAAAGCGACAGACATTTCTGGTGACTGCGTTTGACTGGATCTATTGTAATGTGAGCTGCAGGGATTGGCCTGATGCAAACTGTGGATTAATTGAGAAGTGCAGTTGTCAGTGTGAAATACAGTTTAATTGCTGCATGCTTTTTAGCACCAGAAATGCAATAGGGGAGTCAAACTCATAGCCGTGGCAGTTTTTATCCCTCGGCCGACTCCGGCCCAGAGGGGTATTGTCGTCACCTGCATGGCCGTCGTCCGTTCAGCAACGCGTTATGTTTTGAATTGTGCGTTCATGTGTTTTCATAAATTGATCGACTCCTTAAATTTTGTGTTGCACATGATCCTATTAAATATCGCAAAGGTAAATTCAAATTTAAAACACTGGCATTTAGGCTATCTATGCTGACCTCAGATTAAATTAACCTTCCCCTAGGTATTAATATTTCTGAAAATGTTCATATTTTAATTAATTTTGTACAAGTAACCCACACAGCAGCCCCCAGGACTTAATTAGGAAGCAAATCGGTGTAAATTGTTTTTGGATATTCTGAGAAGAGCGCATCTGGGTTTCATGTTTAACCCCTTTGCACAGATGCTAAATCAGGCCCACCCTTTCCAGTTATGCTTGACCCCTGTTCAAGGCTTTGTATCATAAGATTTGAGCATCATCGAGACTGGAAAAATGATTTCAATGAAGCTTCACGCTTGTATCATTTGGAAATTAAACTTGGCTCCATGTATTATTTAATTTTTGAGACAGAAATGTGCCAGAAACGCAACTAAACTTCATAAAGATTCAACTCTTACGTCTTCTTGCACTGATGAACTCAGTGGTTCTCAAATTCGGTCCTGGCGCCCCCCTGTGTATGCTGGTTTTTGTTCCAACCATAATTGCAATTTTAGGATTTTGACAAGCTGTTTATTTGTTTAAACTGGGTGCATTTATGCAAATATCCACATTGAGATATATTGGCAGAGGGGAAACAATTTAACCAAACTTTTCATCAACATAAATAATCAAAAGGTTCCTCATTGGTGAAACTCTTGACACATGGTGACAAAACCTGACAATTTACTTGGCAAACAATGGAGTTGTACCTGTTGTGTTTTCTGTTGATTTTATTTGGTCCAGGCAGGTTATTTGGGAAAAACTCAAAATACCTGTATTCAGAAACCTAATTTGGAGCTAATTGATTTTCTCAGAGTCTAATTTGATCTGTTTAAAAATGTTTTCATCTGAAAATCCTAGCAATATGTACAAGGTTTTTTATTCTTCATCGCAGAATGGATATATCTATCCAAATGCGAATTAAGATGGTAAATGACTACTCTAAACATGGAATGCTGCTAATTAAGACAAAGTAACAGCTTTTTAAACTCCTAGAATTGCAGTTGTGGCTAGAACAAAAACCAGCATACACAGTGGGGCGCCAGGACCGAATTGGAGAACCACTGGATTAACTGAAAAAGAAGAGCTTGGATCATGAACTCATTGAACAGAGGTCAGATAAATCTGACAGGGTTACACCATGTACAATTGCAATTAAAATTATTCAACACCCATTGCAAATTGGGAAATATAAATAATGCAATCCTACTCTACCAAAAACTGTCCTCATACATGTAACAAACTTTTGCATCAAATGTATGTGAATATTACTATTTTTAAACATTTTTGACAGTCTAAATGGGCAGTTGCCTATGAATTTTTTTCCCCAAACTTAACCAAAAACACACTGAATGATATGCTGCTATAAAACTTGATACAATACTCCAAAGTGACGTAATCTAGTCCCCAGAATAAAAAATAATGCAAACTTATACTCAGTCTCCATGTTAGCAGCACATACTGGAGGATATCATTCTTTGCTGTACATGCAATGCTTCAAACTATATTATAATACCACAGTAGTGGTGTGAAGTTTTGCACAGTTTCCAACCAATGCCACCATTTCCAATCAATCCACGAGCAAAATAAAGCCAACTTCGGACATAAACTGCATCTGTGCTTATGTTATGTCAGTGTATCTGGTAGTCGTGTTCGATACCTGTGGAAAGTGACTATTTAGGCAACAGCCACAAGTTGGCTTCTACAATCATAGCTAACACTATGAACTATTAAAATTTTTTATTTGTTATTTAATGGAAATTATTTAAATTTTGGACGCAGAAAACCTACCATTTTCTCAGTTGTTTGCATCTTATCAAAGCTTAATTGCTTGTGATGCAAGAGTGAATACTCAATGACAATGGGCCATTTAACTTCCAGCTCATATGATAAGTGGGGAATGGAAGATAATGTTATTTTGCCTCAACTTTGTCTTTTGAAAACCATTATCCTGCTTGTACTAATGAATGGAAATTATGCGGTAGTTTGCAACCTCTTAGGAATGAGACTGTGATTAAAGCGATGTCCAAAATGGTGACAAATGTTTTACCATTTCTATATGTTGCATGTTTCATTAAAAATCATAAAAGGGCCATCATGCATCAAGTTATTCTTTTTGACATTTTGAAGGTCGATTTTTTTTTTTTTTTTTTTTTTTTTTTTTTTCCCCCCCCCATTAAAAATGGCCCAAAGGCTAAAGACAGTACTCTTATCTCTGGAATGGCAATTTCGGGTCAAAATCTTTTTATTTTTATATATATATATTTTTTTTTATTTTTTATTTTTTTTCAATTTCTTGAAACAGGGTTTTTATGCATTGTAGAAAATGATGGCCTACATATGATGAAAAATGTCTGAAATGGTGACAAATTTCTCAATTTTTAATTGTTACTTATTTCAATTAAAATGACAAAAAGAGCGTTTATATACCTTAAAAAAGCAAAATTTAAATGAGTCATTTTGGCATTTAAAAGGTTAAAATATTTGACCAATTATGGCCAGATGTCAGCATGTGCATCAGCATTTTTGCGTGAGCCTGTTAGCATTGCACATTAGCATGCTGACATCAGCACGATGGCTTGCAAGCATTTATTAGTATGTTAACATGCACAAATCAGTATGTGGGTGACAAATATTAGCATTAGAGTGTTATCATTAGCATTAGTACGTTAATGTACTAACATTATAGTGAACATTTTAACAGATTTACGTATCCTAATATTAGCATTCTAGAATGGTAGAATAAGCATTATCATATTTGCATGCCAACATTGATTTTCATACAATGGTATTCAAAGATTTATTAGCTTATTGGCATACACAAATCTGTATGCTAGTGACCAGATTTCATGATTAGCGAGTTGGCACTTGCGATTTACTTGTCAGCATGCTAACATTAGCATGTTAGAAATTGAACATAAATGTGCCTCCATGAACATGACCACATTAGCATGCGAACATCAGCAATAGGTATTTTTGTCGATATTACTTTTGCTGAGTTTACTGATAAGGCATTTCCATGGACAAAAACATTTTCAAGAAACATTGCCAGAAGACAAAAGACAATCCTTTTTTTCTGAAAGTGTGAAAAATTGGTCAATTTATTTGTTGATTTCTTTGCTTTGCTCAAGATTTCCTACATCATGAAAGAAGACAATCTTTGAGTCATTTCTATGTGCTAGCATTGGTATGTTAGCATTTGAGCATGAACATATGAGCATGACAAGATTAACATACCAACAATAGCTTTAGCGATTTTTGTTACTATTGCTTTTGCTAAGTTTGATGATAAATGTGAGGCATTTTCAATGACAAAAATTTTATTAAACAGCCAGAGGACAAAAAAAACTAGTCTTTTCTCTTAAAGGGTGTAAATTGGTCATAACTTCTTATCAATTTCTTCACTTAAAATGATAAAAGGGATTTTATACATCATAAAATAGGAGAAAAAATTTTAATTTGAATCTTTTTGGCAAACAAGTAGTTAAATGTACAAAATGTTGATAAAAATTTCACACTTTTTTTAAGTGGTATTTTTCAATTGAAGTACTAAAAGGACTGAATAAATCATAAAGAGCCTACTATTATAGGTCATTTTTGGCATACTTGTGTAAAATATCCAAAATGTTCACAAAAATTTTACACTTTTTGAGAGAGGTATTTCTCAATTAAAATGCAAAAAAAGTGTTTAATACATCATAGGAAGGAAAAGACCGTTTTTTATGTGCATTTTGGTACTTTTAAGGTCAAATGTATTTTTTTGTCCAAAAATTTCTAAGAAACATAGGACTATACCTATCTCCAAAATGGTAAAATTATGGTCTCATTTTTTTATTGTGATTTTCTTTAATATGAATGAAAAAGGGGTTTAATATATCATGAATATGTGAATAATTTTATTTTTAGTCGTATTTGTTGGCAAACTTGTGGTGAAAAATGTTCACAAAATTTCACAATTTTTTAAAGTGGTATTTTTATATCAAAATACTATAAAGCAGGGGTGTCAAACTGACCCGTAAACGGGCCAAGAGGCTGCAGGTTTTCACTCCAACAATGCAGAAGCGCACCTGATACAACTAATCAGTTGTGCAGGCCTAGATCAGTTGATTAAATCAGTGCTTTCAGGTGAGCTTCTGCTTGGTAGGATTGAAGACCTGCAGCCTCTTGGCCCGTTTACGGGTCAGTTTGACACCCCTGCTATAAAGGCTGTAAAACACCTCGAGAGAAGACAACTTTTTATATTATTCCTTTAAGCATTTTTAATGTCAAATATATTTTTCACCAAAAATGTTCATAAAACATGAGACTATATATACGCTTATCTTCGAAATGGCAAGTTTAGGATAAAAATTTTTTGTTATATTACTTTTGAAAGTAACAATGTATGGTTGATGCATCATTGTTGTGATATGTATATATGCTTCATTGTTGTCCTAAGGTATTTTGTCTTTTTCACAAGGAATTCTTTCAGAATCGGTGTGATTCTTTATTGAGACCAATTACCACCTCCGCCTGTAATTACTCATCAGTTTTGCCACATTGGATGACTCCTCCAAACTAAGTTTATAAAATGCTACCTTGATGATTGCTTTCTCACTCTTACCCTGATGAAGACCTAAAAGGTCAAAACGGGTCGTTTTTTTATGTATCTATTGATGGCCATGTTTGAATAAAGGCCTTTTATGCTAGGTACCAATTCTGTCCAATGCAAGAGTGCCTGAAATTTAATGTTTTGTTGGTTAAAAATTTTTTTTATTGCCAATTTCGTCACTTAAAATGATAAATGGGTATTCATGTGTTGTGTCAAAAGTAGAGCAAATCTTTTTAATTTGGGTCTTTTTGGCATACTTGATGTAAAAAATATCGAAAAAAAATTTCACAAAATCACAATATTTTAATGTGGTACTTTTCTATTAAAATGCAAAAAATGCTTTAATACATCAAAAGGAAAAGAAGACAGCTTTTTGTTTTCGTCATTTTGACATTTTTTAGGTGAAATATATTTTTCGGCAAAAGTGTCCCAAAAAAATATGACTATAATCTTATGAATATGAACTTCCTAACCCAAGTTGTTACGACCCGGTCTAGGGCAGACAGCAACAGGTAAAGAAAATAAGGGAAGGACGGGCGGGGAGAACTGTAAAAGGCACGAATAGTACGCTGCTAACAAAGTGCTTACAGAGAAATAACCCGGACAAAGTTTTGAAAGTCAAGATCACTGCTGCAAGGTCAAATGTCAAACTGGGACGAAACCTCAAAGGCACACCTACCCCCCACGGGGAGTCCACATATGCAATATGAACTTCCTATCTTGCATAAGTTCATATGTACGACTTCAGTTGATCACTAGTACAGGGTCACCATTGCCTTATTTTGCACTTCATAATGCACCACACATTTTCAATGGGAGACAGGTCTGGACTGCAGGCAGGCCAGTTTATTATCCACACTCTCTTACTACGGAGCCACGATGTTGTAACGTGCAGAATGTGGCTTAGCATTGTCTTGCTGAAATTAGCAGGGACGTCCCTGAAAAAGACGTCACTTGGATGGCAACATGTGCTGCTCCAAAACCTGTTTGTACCTTTCAGCATTAATAGTGCCTTCACAGATGTGCAGATTACCCATGCAATGGGCACTAACACATCCTCATACCATCCCAGAGAGAAGAAAGAAATGATTGAAAGAAGCCACGTTTTAGATGACTAATTTTTGCACTTTGAAGGTCAAATATACTTTTCACCAGAAGTGTCCAAAAAAAAAATTAGACTGTACTCTTATCTTCAAAATGGCAAATTTAGGGTCTAACTAATTTCATCACTTTTAATGAGAAAAGGGTAATCATAGATCATAAAGTAGGGAAAATTATTTCAACTTGACTCTCTTTGGTCTATTTGTTGTGAAAAAATGTTCAAAGTGTTCACAAAAATTTCACAATTTTTTAAAGTGATATTTTTCAATCAAAATACTATAAAGGCTTTAAAACATCTCGAGAGAGGACAACATTTTATATGACTCCTCGTGGCATTTTTGATCATAAATATATTTTTCACCAAAACTTAAAAAAAAAAAAAAAAAACATAAGACTATCCTCTTAACTCCAAAATGGCAGATTTATGGTCCAACATTTTTATTGTCAATTACTTCACGTCAAATGATAATAGGGAAGTAAAACATCATAATGTTGGGGAAACAATTTTAATTTGAGTCTTTTTGGCAGACTAGTGATGAAAAATGTTGACAAAAATGTAAGTTTTTTAATGATGTATTTTTCAAATAAAATACAAAAAAAAGAGTTTTCTACATCATAAGAAAGAGGACAACTTTTTATATGCCTCATTTTGGCATTTTTAATGTAAAATTTATTTTTCTCCAATAATGTCAAAGAAATATAAGACTATACACCTATTTCCAAAATGGCAAATTTAGGGTCAAAAATTTTTATAAATAATTTCATCACTTAGAGTGAGAAAAGCGTAATCATACATCATAATGTGTGTAAAATTATTTTAACTTGACTGTCTTTGGTCTATTTGTTGTGTTATGGCCCCAATTTGTTATTACATTTAGGACATCAAGGGATGACAGACACAATTCTAAAACTTAAACACATTTTTATTAAACAAAGACTTTTAACTAATCTACTCTACTGACCAAGATTGATATATCCAAGAAAAAAAATATTTACAGTGTCTTTGGTTGGGTTGCTTGGTGATGTTCCAGGTGAGAAAAATACTCCAACACAGGCAAAAATCCACAAAAAGCTTCACAGGTCATGAAAAAAAATGACAGGTCTGGTCAAATGTATCCTTCTGCTTGCAATTTCTCCTACTACTTTACTCTCTCAATTTTCCTCTTTATATACTCTTTTGCAGACCCCGCCCACCTTTTAGACTTTTTTTTAATTCTCTAGGACTTTCCATCTCAGACATGCCCAGGACATGTCCAAACCTAGCTCCAGTTTGGGCTTAACAAAAGAAAAGGTCAATACTGCCATGTAGTGGCTTGTATTCGCATTACACCTCCACTCCAAAAGGGAAAAATTTTGACTCAAAGGCAAAATTTTTCTTTTCAATACAAAAATGGTTAAGTAGACACTTTTTTTTGTGTGTGTGTGTGTGTGTATATATATATATATATATATATATATATATATATACATATAATACAAGATGCTAATATATGTGATATATACACACACTCAAACATGGGATAAGCAATCAGCAATTACATTGTCAGGACCCTTTACATGCTTAATTTGCAAGTCAAACTCCTGTAAAATCAAACTCCAATTCAACTATCTCCGATTCTTGTTTTTCATCTTACTCAAAAACATTAACGGATTGTGGTCAGTGTACACAATCATTGGCTTTTGTCCTGTACAAACATAAACCTCAAAGTGTTGTAAAGAAAGGACCAGAGCCAACAGTTCCTTCTCTATTGTGGAATAGTTCCTTTGGTGGCGATTGAACTTCCTGGAGAAGTATGCCACGGGATGCTCAATGTCATCAGAGTCACTTCTCTGTAGGAGCACAGATCCACAAGCTTGGTCGCTAGCATCGACCGCGATGGAGAACGGTTTGTTGAAATCAGGAGATTTGAGCACGGGGAAATGACACAGCAGAGACTTCAGGCGATCGAAGACTCTTTGGCATGCATCATCCCAAGTGAACTTTATGCCTTTCTTCAGTTGGTTAGTTAGACTGAGAGCAATCTCAGCAAAGTTCTTGCAGAACTTGCGGTAGTACCCGATCATTCCAAGGAAGCGGTGCAAAGCTTTTTTGTTGTCAGGAACTGGAAAGTCCATGATGGCTTGGACTTAAGCATTTATGGGTGCTACCTTACCCTGGCCTATGACTGAGCCAAGATGGGTGACAGTAGCACAACCAAAGTCACTCTTGTTCAGGTTAACAGTCAGGTTAGCCTGGGTCAGACGCTGGAACAACGTCTCTACATCTTTCAGATGTTGTTTCCCAGGAGTCACTCCATGTGATCAGGTCGTCAATTTACGCACCCGTGTGGGGCAATCCGGTGATTGTAGACTGTATCATTCTTTGGAACCTGGTCTGGGGCATTTTTCATGCCAAAGGGTAGGACTTCATACTGGTAGAACCCAGATGCTGTGGCAAAAGCAGAGATGATCTTGGCCCTCTCAGTTAAAGGCACACACCAATAACCCTTAAATAAATCAATCTTGGTCAGAAACTTTGCTTGCCCAACTCTATCGATACAATCATCAATCCTAGGTATTGGAAACACATCAATTCTAGTTACAGCATTGACATTGCGATAATCTGTACAGAATCTAGTACTTCCATCAGGTTTTGGAACTAGCACACAGGGTGAACTCCAATCTGTGATGGAGGGTCTGATAATATCATGTTCTAACATGTACTCAACCTCTTTCTCAGCAATCTTTCTCTCTTCAGGATTCATCCGGTATGGATGCTGTTTTATTGGTTTAGCATCACCAACATCTACATCATGGGAAGCTATAGAAATTCTCATTGGAACATCAGGAAATGGATCTTTATATTTCCTGATCAACCTCTCAAACTGATCTTTCTGTGAGGGTTCTAAGTGCTTGAGTTTTACTTCAAGATTTTGACAACTGCAACCCTAGCATTCCTAACATGATAAGGCTTCAGCATGTTAATGTGACACAACTGTTTTGGCTTCCTCCTATCTGGAGTCTTAACAATGTAATTGAGATCATTGAGTTTTTTCAGAATTTCATAAGGACCAGGAAATCTAGCTGGCAATAGATTGGACTGCAAGGGAAACAACACAAGGACCTTGTCCCCTGGTTTAAACTCACGGCTTCTAGCCTTATGATCATACCAAGTTTTCATTTTTCCCTGACTGCAAACAAGAGCAAATGAACACCACCTTCCCAGTCTTTGTCATAGTCATAACAATAAGTCCTCATCATTGTCTTGAGAGTGGAATGAAACCGGTCTAAGGCACCCTGACTCTCTGGATGATACACACTACAAAGAATCTACTTCGCACCTAGTTCATACACCACCTGCTGAAACAATCCGAAAGTGAAATTGCTACCTTGGTCTGACTGAATTTCCCTGGGAAGGCCAAACAACGTGAAGAACTTTATCAAAGCCTTTGAGATTGCAGTGGCCTTGATGTTGCGTAGAGGTATGGCTTCAGGGAATTCTGGTAGATGCACACATGATTGTCAACAAGTACTGATTTCCAGATCTAGTCTTGGGTAATGGACTAACACAATCAACAATGATCTTGGAGAAGGGCTCCCCAAATGCTAGGATAGGCTGCAATGAAGCTACAGGTGAGTCAAACTGGTGTTTTCCAACTACTTGATAAGTATGACAGGTTTTGCAAAAGTTGGAAACATCTTTTCGAAGTCCAGGCCAGAAGAAGTGTTTCATGACCTTCTCAACAGTTTTGTTAACACCAAGATGACCTCCTAAAGGTAAACTATAAGCCATTGTTAAGATCTCATTCCTGTAGACCTTCGGAAAAACAATTTGCCTAACCACTGCCCAATCTGCATTGGCAGGGATATCAGGAGAGCGCCACTTCCGCATCAACACTCCATCCTTGTGATAATACCCAACTGGAACTGCGTCTATTTCTTTATCAGGAAGGGCTCTCCTCGTTAGTACACAAATTTCCGGATCATTAGTTAGCTCCTGAATCAACCGCTTTCTGGACAGAGACAAGTCCCCAGGCACATCAGAATCATCAGACCCATCTGGCTGGCAGCACAAAGAACTGATAAAAGTGTCTGATAAGTCCTCAAACGGATAAACCATAGTAGGCCGAACAGAGTTATGAGGGGAACCACCTGAGTCATGACTATTCAATGTGCTGGACGGCATCACATCATTTTCCTCTTGAGCCGTCTGGGCCATAGCACAGGTCACTGCACAGGAAGGATACAGAGATGGGTCTTCATCACCATCTTCAGTGCTCGGCTGTGAAGTAAAATGAACAGGGGGAACTACATTGCCCTCAGCCAGGTCATTGCCTAGCAACAGAGAAACACCCTTGATAGGTAGACTTGACATAAGTCCCACCTTTACCTGTCCTGAAAACTAAATCTGATTTTAAGAATACGGAACGCAGGGGTACAGATACAGTCCTTCCTTCAATACCTTGGGCAAGTATGAAATCACCAGAAGCGGTCTCATCACGTAACACCAAGGAGTCCATCAACAAAAGTGACTGAGAAGCTCCGGTATCCCTTTGGATATATATGGGGCAGGAGGAGAATGCTCATTCAGAGCCACAAATCCCTCTGACACAAATGGAAAAAATTCCTCCCTCACAAAGTCAGCAGTATCAGGCTTCTTAGCCCCACAAGGCGCAGGCAATTTGGCAGATTGGTCAACTACTACAGGGGTTTCTAACCTTGTTTTCACAAAGGCATTTGGTTTGGTATCCTTTTCTTTTTCTTTCTTAGCTTTAAGGAACCAACAGTTAGTTGTAATATGACCAGATTTCTTCCAATAACTGCAAACTAGACCACTTTTGTCACTGTCAGCTTTAACACTTTGATCAGACCTGTGATTGGATTTCTGAGCACCATCACCAGATTTGTCTTTGTCTTTGGGTGAGGAATCTTGGGTATCACCATTACCTTTTTTCTGAAATTGGAACCATCTATTGTTACTGCTAGACTGAAAGTTGGACTTATGTGTGAGAACATATTAATCTGCAAATTTGGCAGCTGATTGCAAATTCAGTGCTTGCTTCTCATTAAGGTAGGTCTTAATATCATCTTTAACACAGTTCTTGAATTCTTCGACTAACACCATCTCTTTTAGTGAGTTGAAATCATCCTTGACCTCCATAGAAGTACACCAGCGCTCAAAGCAAACCTTCTCATTGGCAAATTCCACATAAGTCTGATTGTCAGATTTCTTCAGACCTCTGAATTTCTGTCGGTAAGCCTCTAGAACCAACTCATAAGCTCTCAAAATAACCTTTTTGACCACCTCATAATCAGAGGAATCATCTGCAGACAAAGCCAAATAGGCTTGTTGAGCTTTACCCTTGAGGACAGTTTGCAACATCAGAGGCCAGTGTTCCTTTCAGTGGAGCAGGTAACTTGAGAATAGCAGGGAAAAAGTGCAAATAGTGATACGAGCATGAAATTCGGCATAACTATTCTTCTTTGTCTCCTGTCTCATAATCAACCTCCAGCCACACAGAATTTGACAGTTTTTCAAAGTGGCTTCCTTCCGATATATGAATATGGACATTTAATTCCTTAATCACTTATACATTTCTTTATCATTGTCAGTTTATGGTAAAATATTGAGAGCAAGCCTACAAGTACTAAGATTACGTAAAATAGTTTCTAGAAACAAGATGGCTGTCATCATATCCAAAATGGCTGCCAAAGAGCAAAATATTTGCGTATTAGTTCATATGTGCGCTTAAAGGTCAGGTAATAGAGTGATCTGGGGTAAATCTAGCTGGATCAGTTTATTTTTGCAAGTAAGAAAATAATGAAGCTCTTTTTAATTCATTTTCATTCTAATTTGAAAACATGAACATAAAGGTAAATATAACATTGTAATAGTGTAGTGTCATTGCACTACCAGGGCACACTGGTTGACACTATAGCTGTGAAACTCAGCATGGGGTTCAATGCTAGCTAATGGTAGAAATTTGTCATTAGTTTCCCAAATGCTGATTCTCTAGCCCCATTTTAAAGTTAAACAGCCGCACCTGAATTGACCGGATGCGCCAGCGCAGGAGAGCCGAGCCTAAGAAGACGGGGCTATAGTCTTCTGGAAGGTGTACAGATCACACGGGAATTAAATCGCATTGGATGAATGATCGGGCTAGGGGTAGGATTGTAACATATCTGAGCCTAGTTGTATCCCATATCTGAAAGTGCTTACATGTTGTATACGTGGTAAAAGGATAAGGATTGGAAGGGTTGGTTTAGTTTATCTCTTTATGACTGTAAGAATGCCAAGATACAGTATATGAATTCACAATGATTGTGCAGAAAATATGCAATTTTTGTTGCTTATAGGCTGAAAATATTCCAAATATTGAGCAAATTTGCCACCATTTTGAAAACGTGTTGGCCATCTTGGATACAACTATAAATTGAAGTGGCCGGAGGTTCATTTTGATTTATGGGGATATTAAGAGTTCTCATGCAAAATCTGTTGCTTGTATCACCATTTGCACTTTTTTTCAACTACCCCGCTCCACTATTTGGCCGCTGATAACTTTTACCTATCTTTTCAAAGCACTGGAAATAGTTGTCAACATCCTTTTCTGCGAATGGAGGCATCAGTTTTACCTCCTGGCTAGCCCAAAATTTATTTTCAGTTGCTATTTTTATTTTTAGCTGCTCCATTTGGAGCCTTTCTTCCCTATCGAATTTCTGTAAATCGAAATCTCTCGGTCTTGCTCATTTTTCTAACTCAATTTCTTTGTTTTTGTTTTTCCTCCCTTTCTTTTTCTCTTTCTGCCCTCTCAAATGCTCTTTGTTTTTCTTCTCTTGCTAAGTTTTCTAACTCAAACTGCCTTTGTTTTTCTTTTTCCTCCCTTTCAATCTCTAGCATTTTTAATTTAAGTTCCATTTCTATATTTGGATTTTCCACTGGATACTGTTCCAGATCTCCTGGTGCAAATATTTTCATCAATGTAATATTCAACAATCTCTCTAGCCAGTCTTGCTTTTCGCATGGCTGGTTTTACCTCTGACATCTCTAAATGTCTGCATATTTCTGGCAGTTCTGTCTTTTTAAAACACTTCAAAACCTCTACGGTTGGTGATGCCAAGAAGTCATCCATTGCTACCCTAATGATAATCGGGTAGTAAAACATCATAATGTAGGGGAACCAATTTTAATTTGAGTCTTTTTGGCATACAAGTGATGAAAAATGTCGACAAAAATTTCACAATTTTTTAATGATGTGTTTTTCAGATGAAATACAAAAAAGAGTTTTCTACATCATAAGAGAGAGGACAACTTATCATTTGCCTCATTTTGGCATTTTTAATGTAAAATTTATTTTTCACCAATAATGTCAAAAAACAAAAAACTATACCCTTATTGCCAAAATGGCAAATTTAGGGTCAACATTTTTTATTGACAATTTCAGCACTTAGAATGATAAAAGGGTATTCATGCATCATAAAGTAGAGAAAATAATTTAAATTTGAGTCTTTTTAGCATACTTGTGATAAATAATGTCCAAAATGTTGAAAAATGTCACTATTTTTATAATTGATATTATCCATCAAATTACTAAACAGGTTTAAAAACATATTAAGAAAGAGAGAGGACTACATTGTATATGACTCCTCTTAGAATTTTTAATCTCAAATATATTTATCACCAACAATGTTACAAAAACATAAGAGTTCACTCTTATGTCCAAAATGGCAAATTTAGGGTCAAATGTTTTTATTATCACTTACTTCATGTCAAATGATAACAGGGTAGTAAAACATCATAATGTACGAGAAACAATTTTAATTTGAGTCTTTTTGGCGTAATAGTGATGAAATTTTTGTTGACAATTTTTCAATTTTTTAAATTTTTTTTTTTTCAATCAAAATACTAAAAAGGCTTTAAAACATCCCAAGAGAGAGAGAGAGGTCAACTTTATATATGACTCCTCTTTGCATTTTTATCTCAAATATATTTTTCAACAAAAATGTCATAAAAACATAAGACTATATTCTTATCACCAAAATGGCAAATTTACGGTCAAATGTTTTTATTGTCATTTACTTCGCATGAAATGATAATAGGGTAGTAAAACATTATAATGTAGGTGAAAAAATTTAATTTGAGTCTTTTTGGCATAATAGTGATGAAAATTGTCAAAAAAAATTTCACTATTTTTTAATTGGTATTTTTCAATCAAAATACCAAAAAGGGTTTAAAACAACTCAAGAGAGAGAGGTCACCTTTATGACTCCTCTTGGCATTTTTATCTCAAATATTTTTTTCAACAAAAATGTCACAAAAACATAAGACTATACTCTTATCTCCAAAATGGCAAATTCATGGTCAAATGTTTTTATTGTCATTTACTTCGCATGAAATGATAATAGGGTAGTAAAACATTATAATGTAGGGGGAACAATTTTAATTTGAGTCTTTCTGGCATTCTAGTGACACAAAATGTTGACAGAAATTTCAACATTTTTTAATGACGTATTTTTCAAATTAAATTCAAAAAAGAGTTTTCTACATCATAAGCGACATAACACCTTTTTACACACCTCATTTTGGAATTTTTAATGTAAAATTTATTTTTCACCAATAATGTCAAAAAAAAAACAAATGACTATGCTCTTATCTCCAAAATGGCAAATTTAGAGTCAAAAATTTTTATAACTAATTTCATCACTTAGAATGCTTAATCATACATCATAATGTATGTAAAATTATTTTAACTTGACTGAAGTGTTCACAAAAATTTCACAATTTTTTAAAATGGTATTTTTCATTCAAAATAAAACAACAGCTTCAAAAACTCTCATGAAAGAGAGGATAATGTTTATATGACTCCTCTTGGCATTTTTAATCTTAAATAAATTTTTGACCAAAAATGTAAAAAAAAACTGTAAGACTATACTCACAAAAACATAATACTATACTCCTATCTCCAAAATGACAAATTTAGGGTCACATGTTTTTATAGTCACTTACTTCATGTCAAATCATAATAGGGTAGTATAACATCATAATGTTGGGGAAACAATTTTAATTTGAGTCTTTTTGGCATAATACTGATGAAAATTGTGGACAAAAATTTCACAATTTTTTAAATTGGTATTTTTCAATCAAAATACTAAAAGGCTTTAAAACATCCCAAGAGAGAGAGCACAACATAATATATGACTCCTCTTGGAATTTTCATCTCAAATAAATTTTTCACAAAAACATAAGACTATACTCTTATCTCCAAAATGGCAAATTTAGGGTCAAATATTTTTATGATCACTTACTTCAGGTCGTATGATAATACGGTAATAAATCATCATAATGTTGGGGAAACAATTTTAATTGTTTAATTTGAGTCTTTTTGGCATACCAGTGATGAAAAATGTTGAAAAAAATTTCACAAATTTTTAATGATATATTTTTCAAATAAAATACAAAAAGAGTTTCCCACATCATAAGAGAGAGGACAACTTTTTATATGCCTCTTTTTGGCATTTTAAATGTTAAATGTATTTTTCACCAATAATTTCAAAAAACAAAAGACAATACTCTTATCTCTAAAATGGCAAATTTAGGGTAAACATTTTTTATTAATAATTTCCACACTTAGAATGATAAAAGGGTATTCATGCATCATAAAGTAGGGAAAATAATTTCAATTTGAGTCTTTTTATTATACTTCTGATAAAAAATGTCCCAATGTTGAAAAAATTTCAGTTTTTAAATGTGATATTACCCAGCAAATTACTAAAAAGGTTTAAAACCTATTAGGAGAGAGAGAGGACTACATTGTATATGACTCCTCTTGGAACTTTTAAACTCAAATATATTTTTTGCCAAAAATGTCATAAAAACATAAGACTATACTCTTATCACCAAAATGGCTAATTTATGGTCAAATGTTTTTATTGTCATTTCTTTCAAGTCAAATGTTAATAGGGTAGTAGAACATCACAATGTAGGGGAAACAATTTCATTTGAGTCTTTTTGGCATAATAGTGATGAAAATTGTCAAAAAAATGTTCACAATTTTTTAAATTGGTATTTTTCAATCAAAATACTAAAAAAGGCTTTAAAACATCACAAGAGAGAGAGGTCAACTTAATATATGACTCCTCTCGGCATTTTTATCTCAAATATATTTTTCACCAACAATGTCACAAAAACATAAGACTATACTCTCATCTCCAAAATGGCAAATTTAGGGACAAATTTTTTTATTGTCATTTACTTCATGTCAAATGATAATAGGGTCGTAAAACATCATAATGTAGGGGAAACAATTTTAATTTGAGTATTTTTGGCATAATAGTGATGAAAAATGTTGATAATAATTTCACGATTTTATTCAGTGGTATTTTTCAATCAAAATACTAAAAAGGCTTTAAAACAACCCAAGAGAGAGAGAACAACTTTATATATGACTGCTCTTGGCATTTTTGTCTCAAATATATTTTTCACCAACAATGTCACAAAAACATAAGACTATACTCTTACGTATCTCCAAAATGGCAAATTTAGGGTCAAATGTTTTTATTGTCATTAACTTCACAAGAAATGATAATCGGGTAGTAAAACATCATAATGTAGGGGAACCAATTTTAATTTGAGTCTTTTTGGCATCCTAGTGATTAAAAATGTCGACAAAAATTTCACAATTTTTTAATGATGTATTTTTCAAATAAAATACAAAAAAGGGCTTTCTACATCATAAGAGAGAGGACAACTTTTTATATGCATTATTTTGGTATTTTTAATGTAAAATTTATTTTTCACCAATAATGTTAAAAAAACAAAAGACTACACTCTTATCTCCAAAATGGCAAATTTAGGGTCAACATTTTTTATTAACCATTTCAGTCCTTAGAATGATAAAAGGGTATTCATGCATCATAAAGTAGAGAAAATAATTTTAATTTGAGTCTTTTTAGCATACTTAGGATGACAAATGTACAAAATGTTGAAAAAATTTCACAGTTTTTAAAAGTGATATTTTCCATCAAATTACTAAAAATGTTTTAAAACCTTAAAAGAGAGAGAGGACTACATTGTATACGACTCCTCTAGGCATTTTAATTCTCAAACATATTTTTCACCAAAAATGTCACGAAAACATAAGATTATACTCTTATCACCAAAATGTCTAATTTATGGTCAAATGTTTTTATTGTCATTTCTTTCACGTCAAATGATAATAGGGTAGTAAAACATAATGTAGGGGAAACAATTTTAATTTTAGTCTTTTTGGCATAACAGTGATGAAAATTGTCAACAAAAATTTCACTGTTTTTTAAATTGGTATTTTCGATCAAAATATCAAAAAGGCTTTAAAATATCCCAAGAGAAAGAAGACAACTTTATTTATGACTCCTCTTGCCATTTTTGTTTCAAATATATTTTTCACCAAAAATGTCACAAAAACATAAGACAATACTCTTATCTCCAAAATTGCAAATTTACGGTCAAATGTTTTTATTGTCATTTACTTCATGTCAAATCATAATAGGGTAGTAAAACATCATAATGTTTGGGAAACAATTTTTTTTTAGTCTTTTTGGAATAATAGTGATGAAAATTGTTGACTAAAATTTCACAATTTTTTAAAGTGGTATTTTTCAATCAAAATACTAAAAAGGCTTTAAAACATCCCAAGAGAGAGTACACTTTATATATGACTCCTCTTAGCATTTAATCTCAAATATATTTTTCACAAATATATTTTTATGTCACAAAAACATAAGACTATACTCTTATCCCCCAAATGGCAAATTTAGGTTCAAATGTTTTTATTGTCATTTACTTCACGTCAAATGATAATAGGGTAGTAAAACATCATAATGTAGGGAAACCAATTTTTATTTGAGTCTTTTTGGCAAAATAGTAAGGAAAATTGCCGACAAAAATTTCACAATTTTTTAAATTGGTATTTTTCAATTAAAATACTAAAAGGGCTTTAAAACATCCCGAGAGAGAGGACAACTTTATATATGACTCTTGGCATTTTTATCTCAAATACATTTTTCACCAAAAATGTCACAAAAACATAAGACTATACTCTTATCCCCCAAATGGCAAATTTATGTAAAAATGTTTTTATTGTCATTTACTTTACGTCAAATGATAATAGGGTAGTAAAACATCATGATGTAGGGAAAACAATTTAAATTTGAGTCTTTTTGGCATACTTGCAATGAAAAATATCCAAAATGTTGTAAAAATTTTGTATTAGGTATTTTTCAAATAAAATTCAAAAAAGGGTTTTATACATTATGAGAGAGAGAAGAGTTTTTTATATGCCTCATGTAAGCATTTTTAGTGTCAAATATATTTTTCACTAAAAATTTCGAAAAACAAAAGACTATACTTTCATATCCAAAACGGCAAATTTAGGGTCAAATGTTTTTTTTGTCAATTTCTTCACTTTAGATGATAATAGGGTATTCATGCATCATAAAGTAGAGAAAATAATTTAAATTTGAGTCTTTTTAGCATACTTGTGATAAATAATGTCCAAAATGTTGAAAAATTTCACTATTTTTATAATTGATATTATCCATCAAATTACTGGATATGTAGGGGAAATTATGTTGAGTTTTTTTGGCATACTAGTGAAGAAAAATTAGACAATTAAATATATATTTCACCAAAAATGTCCAAAAAACAGAAGATTATACTCTTATCTCCAAAATGGCAAATATAGAGTCAAACGTTATTCTTGTCAATTACTTCACATCAAATGATAATAGTGTTGTTAATCATCATAATGTACAGGATATCATTACCATTTGAGTCTTTTGGCATTCTAGTGATGAAAAATGTTGACAAAAATTTCACAATTTTTTAATTATATAGAATATAAAAACGGATTTATACATCCTAAGAGAGAAAGCAACTTTCACTATGCTTCATTTTGGCATTTTTAATGTCAAATATATTTTTCACCAAAAATTTCAAAAAAACATAAGACCAAAATGGCTAATTTATTGTCAACCTTATTAACAATTTCATCATTTAGAATGATAAAAGGGTAATCATACATCATAATGTATGGAAAATAATCGTAATTTGAGTATTTTTGGCATACTTGTGATTGAAAATGTTGAAAAAATGCAACACTTTTTTAGTGAAGTATTTTTTAAATAAAGTAGAAAAAAGGATGTATACATCTGAAGAGAGAGGAGAGTTTTTTTATATGCCTCATGTAGGCATTTTTAATGTCAAATAAATTTTTCAACAAAAATGTCCGAATGACATAAAACTATGCTCTTATCTCCAAAATGGCAAATTTCAGGTCAAAATAACTTTTCGTCATTTTCTTCACTTCAAATGATAAATGGGTAGTCATGCGTCATTTGGTATGGAAAATAATTTTAATTTAGCTCTTTTTGGCATACTTGTGATGAAGAATGTCCAGTGTTCCGAAAAATTTCAAGTTTTATTTTTCAAACAAAATACTAAAAAGGTTTTAAAACATCTCAAGAGAGTGAAGACAACTTTTATGACTCTTTTCACCAAACATGTCAAAAAAAACATGTCTCTTTTCTCCAAAATGGCCAATTTAAGGTTAAACTTTTTTATTGTCAATTACTTCACTTCAATTGATAAAAGGGTAGCAATTCGTCATAATGTAAGGAAAATAAATATTAATTGGAGTTTTTTTTGTATACTTGAGTTGAAAAATGTCCAAAATGTTGACAAAAATTTCAATTTTTTAATGAGGCATTTTTCAAATAAAATACAGCGCCCTCCATAATTATTGGTTATTATAAATTATTGGTTAAGATGTGTTAAAAGCCTTAAAATAAATTCATATAAATAAATATGAATAATATAAATATTTATAAATAAATAAAATGAATATAAAATTTTATTGCAGAAGCATAATCTCACACTGAAAATTGTAGAAAAATGTAACCTTCAACTCAAGTGAATTTTAAGGGGGAAAAAAAACCCTGACTAAGAAATAATTATTTTTCATAAAATCACCTGTTCCACAATTATTGGCACCCCTAACAATTCCTAGGAAATAGATGTAATTGAAGTATTTCTGTCATTTCTACAGTAATTTACAAAGTTGATCAGAGTATCTAGGAACATTCAATTAGTAATTCATCACTTCCTGTTTCCCTGGGGTATAAATATGACTTGACACAGAGGCCATTTCTCTTATCCACTCTTCAACATGGGAAAGACAAAGGAACACACCATTCAAGTAAGGCAGATGTGTGTCGACCTTCACAAGTCAGGCAATGGCTAGAAGAATATAGCCACTCACCTGCACCTGCCCATATCTACTGTCAGAGGAATCATTAAGAAGTTTAAAACAACTGGAACAGTGGTAAACAAGCCTGGACGAGGAGGCAAGGTTATTTTGCCACTACGCACAGTGAGGAGGATGGTAAGAGAAACAAAAAGTTTTCCAAAGCTTACTGTTAAAGAATTGCAACAAATGATAGCATCTTGGGGTCGCAAAGTCTCCAAAACAAATATCAGGTGCTATCTATATGCCAACAAGCTGTTTAGGAGGCATGCATGGAAAAAACCTTTTCTAACTCACAATCATAATCGCAAACGTCTGGAGTTCGCTAAGCGGTACTGGGACTTCAACTGGGACCGTGTGCTTTTGTCAGATGAGACCAAGATAGAGCTTTTTGGCAACAAACACTCTAAGTCAGGGGTGGGCAATTCCAGTCCTGGAGGGCCGGTGTGTATGCAGGTTTTTATTTCTATCAATTACCCTGACTCATTGAGTTAATTGATTGCATACACAAATATAGATTTATGCGAAGATCAGGTCAAAGCAAAAAAATTTACGTGGGGAGATGAGAACAGTCTTTGTGGGCCATTCATGATAATTTAAAGAAATGCGCTTGAAATGTCAGATTTCAGAAATAGTTTGGCTAATTTAGACAATCAACTAATTAAAGGCCAGAAGTTGGTGTGAAAACCAGGGACAGATACGGCCCTCATTGCCCACCTCTGCTCTAAGTGGTTCTGGCGGAACACAAAAGATGATTATGCAGAAAAACACCTCATGGCCACTATGAAGTATGGGGGAGGAATCGGTGATGCTGTGGGCCTGTTTCTCTTCCAGAGGCCCTGGGATCCTTGTTAGGGTGCATGGCATCATGAGCGCTTTGAAATACAAGGACATTTTAAATCAAAATCTGGTGGCCTCTGCCCGAAAGCTGAAGATGGGTCGTCACTGGGTCTTTCAGCAAGATAATGATCCTAAACATGTGGCCAAATTTACACAGAAATGGTTCACCAGACACAGAATCAAGCTCCTCCCATGGCCATCTCAGTCCCCAGCCCTCAACCCCTTTGAAAACCTGTGGAGTGAGCTGAAGAAGAGAGTGCAGAGGAGAGGACCCTAGTTTTTGGATGATTTAGAGATATTGTGCAAAGAGGAATGGTTGAAGATCCCTCTTTCTGTATTCTCCCATCTTGTGAAACATCATAGGAGGAGATTAGGTGCTGTTTTGTTTGCAAAAGGGGGTTGTACAAAGTATTAACATCAGGAGTGCTAATAATTGTGGCACACATGATTTGATGTAAAATAATTATTTCTTAATGTGGGATCTTTTTCCCACAAGTGAATAAATGCACTTGAGTTAAAGGTTGGATTTTTCTCTTTTTTTTCATTGTGGTCCTACATTATCTAGAAAAAAAAACTGAATTTATTAGAAGCTAAAGAACACATCTTAACTAGGGGTGCCAATAATTATGGAGGGCGCTGTATAAAAAAAGGTTTTTTACATCATAAGAGAGAGAAGACAACTTTTTACATGCCGCATTTTGGCATTTTAATGTGACATACATTTTTAACCAAAAATGTCCAAAAAACATAAGACCATACTCATATAAAATCGAAAATTTTGGGTCAAATTTTTTTTTGCCATTTTCATCACTTGGAGTGATAAAAGGATAATCAAATATCATAAAGTAGGGAAAATAATTTTATTTGGAGTTTCTTTGGTGTATTTGTGGTGAAAAATGTGGTGTTCACAAAGATTTCACAACTCCATATATGTGGCATTTTTAATGTCAACTATATATTTTCACCAAAAATTTCCAAAAGTAGAACTATACTGTTAAATAAAAAAGGCAAATTTAAGGTCAAATTTGTTTTGTAAATTTCATCACTCAGAATGATAAAAGGGTAATCATACATCATAAAGTGAGAAAAAATAAGTTTGAGGTTTTTTTGTCAGTTTGTGCTGAAAAATTTCCAAACTGTTGATAAAAATGTCACAACTTTTAATGAAGCATTTTAGAAAGAAATACAAAATTGGGTTCAATACATCATCGAGAGAAGTCTTTTTACAGGCCTCATTTTGGCAGTTTTGAGGTCAAATATATTTTTCACCAAAAATGTCCAAATAAGTCTCTTATCTCCAAAATGGCAAATTTCTGCAAAAAAAATTTTTTTTTTTCATTTTCTTCACTTCTTCACTTCACACAAATGATAAAAGGGTACCGATGCATCATATAGAGGGTTTGGACCACAATGGAGATATATCCACATTTTGTGACTTTGAGATTTATTTCTCCTCTCTCAAAATCTATCAGCTAATTCTTGGAGCACAATAATTATATGTCCATGTGTTCAGTTTTCAACAGAATTCACATTTTCATTTTGTGGTATGTCCAAAAAAATCTGCTTATATGAATTTAACATTGATATTTTGACGAATAAACATGAATAGTATTACAGAATCATCTGTCGTCCATTGCAAACAAACTGAAAGGAGAAGTACCGTTTTCAGAGTTTTGACATTACTTGTGGCATGAAATACGATCATTTACTCACCCATATAACTTTCGTGTCACTAGAAATCCTTCGGAAGATATTTAGATCCAAAGAGAGCTGCGTATATCGGGAGTGAACGGAGCACCGAGAGTGCAGCGTCTAATGCCGCATTATCTGTCGCGAAACTCATTCATTTCACCAGCGACGGTCAGATGCTTTGCGTGCTGGTAAAACTTCATGGTTCGTGTTTGCGTTTTTCCAAATTGTTGCAACAAAATGACCAGTTGGACAACGTTTAGCTTCCATAGACTACCTTTACGCGATTTGGATTTGCTGGAGCTCTGGCTAGTTGCGCTGAAAACAGACCCGAATACTGAAGTGGAAGCATTGAGGAATGGGGATCTTTAGGTTTGCAATGCTCACTTTGTTAGGGAAGACTTTTTTTCCCGCAAGGCCACAAAAGAGGGCCATAAAGTGCAATGCCTGAATCTGAGGAAGAATGCCATACCGATAGTTGCAGCAGGCACAACAGACACAATGAAGGTAATGCATTTCTAATGAAACTTCGTGTTATGATGTTATTAGGCTTTACAGTAACCTGTGCACATGGATCAGAGGTTAGTAGGTCAAGCCACAGACGCCAGATGATGATAACAGGCAACCCCGGACTCAAAAGGGGACCATCACTGGCGAATCATAACAAAATATTGGTGAAATGAATGAGTTTAGCGACAGATAATGCGCTATTATTGGCTGCGCTCTCGGTGCCCCGTTCATTCCCATTATACGGATATACGCGGCTCTCTTTGGATCTAAATATCTTCCGATGGACTTCTAGTGACACGAAAGTTATATGGGTGAATAAATGATTGTATTTTATGCCACAAATAATTTCAAAACTGTTTGGCATACTTGTGAAGAAAAATGTCACAAATGCACACACTAAGTTCACAATTTTTAAGAGGTACTTTATAATTAAAATACAAAAAAAAATAAGGTTTCATACATTATAAGAGAGAGAAGACAACTTTTTATACTTTTATTTCAAAAATCCTAAGCTTTGGATCAAAATTTTTTTTATTGCCAATTTCTTCACTTGAAATGGCAAAAGGGTAGTCAAAGAGTGAATGAGTTCCTATTAAGTCTTTTTGAGATACATACAGTTAAAATGATACAAAATGTAAAAAAAAAAACAATTTTTTATACAGGTATTTTTCAATTAAAATACTAAACATGCTTTAATACATCCATAAAAGATGGGACGCTTTGTTTGAGTCATTTTGGCATTTTTAACGGAAAGTATTCTCCACCAAAACCGTAAAAAAAAGTGAGACTATACACTTATCTCTGAAAAGGCAAAATTAGGGTCAAATGTTTAATGCCATGGTTATATTAGAATGATAAAAGGGTGTTAATACATCATGAATTTTGTAAAATGTAATTTGGAGTCCTTTTTTGCATACTTGTGGTGACAAACGTCCAAAATGCTCACAAAATTTAATAAATTTTTAAAGAGGTATTTTTCAGTCAAAATACTATAAAGGCTGTAAAACATCTCAAGAGAGAGAAGAAAACGTTTTACTTTCCTCCTTTAGGCATTTTTAAGGTCAAATATATTTTTAACCAAAAATGTCCAAAAAACATAATTCTACTCTTTTCTCCGAAATGGCAGATTTAGAGTCTAAATTTTGATAATTATATATTATCAATATATTATAAAGTAGGGAAAACTAGACAGCCTGGTTGGCTGCAAGCGCATGGGTCGAGCACACAAAAGCCTGCTTTGCCATTTTATTGCACATTTTTCGGCCAATACCGTCACCATGGCAATCGAAATCGATAGGTGTTAGAAGTGAAGCATATGCCATGTCCACACCAAATATAAAAGTAATCAGTCCTAAATTGCAGCCTGTACTGCGTCCATGAGGAAATCCCGATGTTTTGCCAATAATGTGCATATTATGCGGCCAATACTGTAGCTATGGTAACCAAAATTGATATGCTTCATAAAGTGAAGTGTGACACATCCATACCAAATATAAAAGTAATCGGTCAAAAATTATAGCCTGTATAGCATATGCACATGTATGTTTCAGCAAAATTGGCATATTAGTTGTCCAAGACTGTCGCCGTGGCAACCAAAATTGATAGGTGTCATGAGTGAAGTGTAACATGTGCATACCAAATATGAAATTAATCGGCCAAAAATTACAGCCGGTAGGGCACCAACAAGAAAGTGTCTACGAACGCGGCAACGGCGGTGGTGGTATGACACATACGAATCCATAGTAGCTGCCTGACTTTGTCCAAGGACTAAAATAATTTTAATTTGAGTCTTTTTGGCATACTTGTGGTGAAAAATGTCCAAAATGTCAACAAAAATGTCAATTTTTTTAAATAGGAACAAGGGTCCTATAGCTTACCGGCAAGCAATCTTATTGTGATGATACAGATTATGAAAATTTCATGTGAAGTTTGACCTTCGAATTATTGAAGGTCAGTGTGAAGGTCACTAAATAAAAGTTCTCATACATTTAACATAACTTAACATAACATAACATGAATGGCGAGAATAGGCCGTTCAGCCCAACTAGGCTCGCCAGTTTCTTTGTACTATTGTGAATATATCACTTCAGATACTCAATGACTTGATAGTAACTAGCTTTAGGTCAAGCCTGTTCTTGAAAACTCCCAAGGTCTCTGCCTCAACAATATGGTCAGGCAAGCTGTTCCACATCGAAATTACTCTTTGAGTAAAGAAATATTTCTGAATATCAGTGCTAAATTTACCTTTGGTCGGCTTCCATTTGTGACCCTGAGTTCTACTAACAACAGTTGGTTGAAGGAATCCTACATAATTCACTTTGTTAATCCGTTTTAAAGACCTTAATCAGATCACTCCCCAGTCTCCTTTTCCTAAGAGTAAAGGGATGAAGGATCTTCAGCCTTTTCTCATAGCTTTCATCTTTTATACCCGGAATTAGCTTTGTGGCTCTTCTCTGAACTTTCTCAAGAGCCTCAATGTCTTTCTTAAAGTATGGTCCCCAGAATTATACACAATACTCTAGATGTGGTTTGAAGAATGTGTTGTACAAAAGAAGCATCACCTCCTTGGATTTGAACTCAATACTTTTGGCAATATATCCCAGCATCTGATTGGCTGTTTTAACTGCTACGGCACAATGACTAGAGCCTGTGAGGGTTTGGTCAACAATCACTCCCAGATCTTTCTCGTGTGGAGCACATTCCAGTTTTAAACCTCCCAGGAAGTAATCCCGTCTAATGTTCTTATTACCTACATGCACAACTTTACATGTCGCTGCATTAGATTTCATTTGCCACATTTCTGCCCAATCCTGGATTCTATCCAAATCATCCTGAATCACTTTAGTGGACTCTAAACTATTTGCCAAACCTCCCAATTTAGTGTCATCTGCAAATTTAACTAATTTGCTCTCAATATTCCTATCAAGGTCATTAATGTAGATGAGGAACAGCAGGGGTCCCAACACCGATCCCTGGGGGACACCACTCCCCATCATACCAAGCTCAGATGAGATACCACTGACCACCACTCTGTGTGTTCTGTCCTGCAACCAGTTTTGAATCCACTTCAGAATACCTCCTGTAACTCCAATGGAGCTCATTTTAAAAATCAGTCTCTTATGCAGTACTGTGTCAAATGCTTTCTGAAAATCCAAATATATGATGTCATAAGCCCTGCTCTGGTCATAAGTCTTGGTGGCCTCTTCAAAAAATTCCAGAAAGTTTGTCAGGCATGACCTTCCCTTACGCAAACCATGTTGGCTATCCCTCAAAAAAAAGTTACATTCAAGAAATAAGTCCAGCTTATCTCTTCTGATAGATTCCAATATTTTGCAGGCAATGGAAGTTAAGCTGACTGGCCTGTAATTTCCTGGCTCAGTACGGTCCCCTTTCTTATATATTGGTATTATATTGGCCCGTTTCCAATCATTTGGTATTTCTCCAGTTTCTAAAGACCGTCTGAAGATGGTGGATAGTGGTTTAAAGATGATCTCACCAACTTCCCTGAGCACTCTAAAATATAAGCAATCAGGACGTGCCGCCTTATCTGCTTTTAGTTTATGCAACTTGTCTAATACTTTGTTATCCCTAACCTCAATTTAAATAATCCTGAGCATTAGACATGCCCTGTGGCCGAATAAAGACCTGCTCTGGGGTAAAATTCTCAACAGAGTAACTGTTTAAGGTATCCGCAATATCCTTGTTATCATAAAGCATCGATCCATTTTTATTCTTTAAGCACTTAACCTGCTCTTGAACTTTCCTTTTTCTGCTACAGTACTGAAAGAAGTGCTTAGGTTTAGTTTTTGCCCCCTCTGCAATTTTTCTTTCATACAGTCTTCCAGCATTCCTCACCTCTTTTTTGACCACATACAAACCCCTGTAATACCCAATCCTAAGCTCTGAAGCATTTTGGTGATACAAGTCATTGAAAATTCAATAGGTGAATTTTGAACTTAAAAGGTCACAGAGGGTCAAGTTGAGGTCAGCAAACAGATTTCATATTTGATTTTCTAAAGGTCGCTATACAAATCTTTGCTTCATCTGTGACCATTTTGGTGATAAAAGTCAGGGTAATTTCACTGCCGAGTTTCACTGCCCTCAAAGGTCACTGAGAGTCAAGTTGAATACCTGCAAATGAAAGTTCATGTGATTTCCTAGATGTCTGTAACACAAAACTAGGCTCCATCTGTGACCATTTTAGTGATACAAGTCATTGAATTTTCACTAGGTCATATTTGACCTTCTAAGGTCAACATGAAGGTCACCAAATGAAAGTTCATATATGGCTTCCTTTATGTCTCTAATGCCATTCTAGGCTCCATCTGTGACCATTTCAGCAAAACAAGTCATGGTAACTATACTAGGTCAAGTTTGACCTTCAAAGGTCACAAACAGTCAACTTAAAGGAAGTCACACATAAACATTCAAGTCTGTGATGCAAACTTAGGCTCCATCTGTGACCTTTTTAGGGATAGAAGTGATTGAATTTTCACTTGGTCTAGTTAAACCTTCGAAGGTCAATATAAAGATAACAAAATGAAAGTTCATATATGACTTCCTATATGTATTCAATACAAACCTGATTTGCTGATACAAGTCATTGAAATTTCAATGTAAAGTTTGGCTGATGAAGGTTACTGAAGGTCAAGGTCAAGTTGAAGGTCACCAAATGAAACTTCATACATGACTTCCTATTTGCCCACTATACAAACCTCAGCTCTATCAGTAATAGTTTCGGTGATAGAGGTCATTGAAATTTCACCGTGTTAAGTTTGACCTTCGAAGATCAATCAAGGTCAAGTTCAAGGCCACCACATGAAGGTTCATATATGACCTCCTGTAAGTGTTCAATACACGTTCCCAATCTTCAATATTTTCAAGCCTAAAAGCCTTGGCTTGACCTCAAATTTGATCTTTCAAGGTCAACTGAGGTCAACTTTAACACATCGAAAAATATAGGTAATATAGGACTTCCTATATGTTGATTAGACAAACAACCTCCATCTGCAACCATTTACCTTCCACAGGCGATTTCGCCCATTCTCCATAAGACCCAGTGTTAAAGTACAGGGCCCCCACTAGACCCATTTCTGTTGATTCAATCAAAATAGCACTCGTAGTGTACATAAAGTGTATCAAGGTAAGTTGATTGCCAGATTTAGAAAAAAGTAATTGAACAGTTTTTGAGAATTTTTAAATTATTATTATTTTTAAATTTCAGGCCCTATCTTTTTGACATTGTTAATATTTTCCTTGACCTCGAGTTTGACCTATCAAAGTCATCTGAGGTCAACTTTAACATAGCCAGAATATCGGTCACATATGACTTCCAATATGTCAATAATACAGACTTAATCTCCATCTGAAACCATTTGGCCTCCACAGGCCATCTTGCTTATTCATAAAGTACAGCACCCCCACTTGACCCACTTCCGTCAATTCAATAAAAATGGAGCTCGCACTGTACATGGATGGTAACAAGGTAAGTTGATTGCCTGATTTAGAAAAAAATTTATCATGATTTTTTAGAAAAATAATTTTTCAAAATTCTGAGTCCTATCTTTAACACAGGGGCCAAAACTTCAAGGGCCTATAAAACGGACAAAACTGATTCAATCAAAAATCTGAAAAAATGGTCTGGAGACATGGCCTAGTAGTATGTTATGGCAAATTTATAGAAAAATTCATCAGGCCAAAAAAAGAAAAAATGTTCCGGTCGATGGACACCACACCACAACAATAGCTTATCGAGCTAGTAAGCTAAAAAGAGGTATTTTTCAATTAAAATGCAAAAAAAAAGTGTTTAATACATCATGAGAGAGAGAAGACAACTTCTTCCATGTGTATTTAGTCATTTTTGAGGTCAAATATATTTTTCACCGAAAATGTCCAAAAAAACATAGGTCTACACACTTATCTCCAAAATGTCAAATTTAGGGTGAAAATTTTTTACTGCTAGTTTCTCTGCTTAGAATGTGAAAAAGGTTTTTTTTAGATCATTAAAAATATAAAGTAATTATACTATATCAAAATAATAAAAATAACCTTTATAGATCATAAAAAAACTGAAAAAGAACTTCAATGAGAGTCATGCTGGAATTTTGTGGGGCACAATTTTTCACCAAATATTGTCTGATGTTAACACTTATATTAGCGTTTTAGCAGTAGCCTTTTAGCTTAACATTACCAAGCTAATATTAGCACAAGCCACTTAGCATATTTACTATGGCTGCTAACATCAGCATTAGCATATTTGCATGCTGACAATTGTTTAACCTGTTGGTATGAAAGCATTTATTTAGCATACTGGCATGCAGAAATCAGCATGCTCGTGACCAAATATAAGCATTAGCATGTTATTATTGGCATTTTGGCATACCAAAATTAGTTTTAACATGTTAGTATGCTAACATTAGCATCAGCTTTTTAGTAGATTTAAAATGGCATGCTTCCTCCTGGTGGAAGGACATTATAACAATAGGTTCAATACAATCTAATTTACTTGAACATAATAAAATAAACATGACTCCATTGTTAGCCAAACTAATTTCTAGTTTAAGCAGCCATGTGTCAAGTTTCACCAATAAGGAACATTTTGTTTTTGTTGCTTAAGTATTTGGTTGTTTCCCTCTGCCGTTATTTATGCTAGTTCATCATCTATCTCAGCGCAGATATGAAATTTTTGTTCTTCATGGCATGTATGGATTTGTCAAATGTTGCTTAAGAGGATAAACAACTGCTCTAAACATAAATGCACCTAATTTAGACAAATTAATCGCAGCTTGTTAATCGCAAATGTGGCTGGAGCAAAAACCAGCATACACAGCGGGCCGCCAGGACCGACTTCGAGAACCAACGGGGTTAAATGGACTTGCGATCTAAAACTTGCGACTTGCGAAGTTTTGAATTGAATGGTAATTCTAGCTATTCATGTGGATTTTGCGGCACATTCAAGAGAAACTTCTTTATAAATCGCAAATGCAAGCGGGAAGAATGACCGATTTTAATATTTCAGTGGGAGAGGAAAAAAGACGTGACCCTTTTACAGCAGGGAACCTCCAACTCATCTGCTCTTTTTCCTCCAAGGTAATTAAACAATTCGCAATGCTGGCCAGATTGGGTCTACATCCGCCTCCCTCATTAAGGGAGGGTCACCAGCAGTTCTTGGCCCTTTAAGGTCCTCCATTATCCCACCAGGTGCACAGCTAACCATGGAGGTAATAATAGAACTGGAGAGAGCGAGGAAGTCCCACCCCTATTACTTTCAATGGGAGATGCTAGGCTAGCTACTTCAGCCCAGGAAGTATAGAATTGACCGACGCCATCTATAAAAATGGCATTTATTGCTTATTTCCGGCACCATTTCATAAGATTGCCAATCTAATATCACAGCACAAATGGCTAAGAAAATGTGTCATCTGTGCAGTTTGGCGAATGTGTTCGAAGGTAAATGCCGACGAACGCTGTTGACCTGGGACGCGCACGCACTATACACTCATTGGCTGAACTGCTGCAGTCAGGGCAACAGCTGGACAGCCAAACTCGTGCACGAGCTGTCATCAAGCACCAAGTAGCAGTTCTTATTTTACGGGCCCTCTTGAAAACACTCAACAGTTACGTCAGACAAAGAGCAAAATAATGAAGGGTTTCCGAATACATTTTTGTTTTCGCTTTATTTGGCAAGAAAAAAAAGTGCACTTTTCAATTGGTGTCTATGAAGCTCGCGCCTCTTTGGCCACAAAATTGCATCCTTAGGAAACGCGGAAGCAGGAAACTAACATGCTAACTAGCTGAAGCAAAGGTACTTCCTTGTTCTCTCTGGTTCTATTATATATCTCTATGCAGCTAACTAGCCATTATGAGCCAGTTCACAGTCTCCCCTTCCTGACAGCACAAGGGAGAGTGGCCACCCAGAATGCTGACATCTGAATGACAGCATGGCTGAAGTTGATCAGTCCATCTTGCCTCTGGTTGGTCACTTCCCCATGTGAAGTCAAGAGGGGAAAGATTTTGAAATGGCTAGTAATAACTAACTAGCTGTGCACCTGGTGACATAATAGGGGACCTTTAAGGGCTGTGATTTGATTGTCCCAGCTTTACACACTGCTTAAGTCCTTGGTCGCCTCAGGTGTGTAACAGATTGTTTGGAATGAAAGTGTGGACCTGGAGTGGCCCTTTCAGGACAGGATTGAGAATCACTGCCTTTCACCTTTCATTGGGCCCACGCTCAACTGTACATGAGACATCACAGAGTTATAGTGAAAAACTTTGCTAAGATGAAGGTTGCTGGTGGTGGTTGGGTGACAAAACAACAGACTTGCATGCTGCAGACCAGAGTTTGATCCCTGGTGCTGTTTGCAAGCTTAACATTTATGAGTAACAGCTGTCTTAAATACCATGATCACCTTAACACTAGCCCAAGACAGAGTTTAATTTCCAAAGTTTAACTGAAATTTAACCATTTGTTTTGGAAGGCACAGTGCTACTGTCACTTATGGGAAATGAACCAGAAACCCATGTGGTCAATATGGTGTGAAGACTTCAGGGGATTTTATGAACTCTGTGCATTTGGGAATAAAGCACACTGCACTGTGGCAATCAGAGACTGACACATTAAAGATTTTTAGGAATGAACACATTTTACTTAGTCTTTTCACTGTTTGTATTTGGTTAACATGATCAAATTGTCACCAGTATCACAAGGAATACATGCAGTAGAGTTTAAGTTTAGGGCCCTAACTTGGTCAAGAGCAAATGGTCACCAACCATATTCCTGGAGGATCTCCTTCCTGAAAGTACCTCACAGAAAAGCTGCTGATAACAGTCGGGTGTCCAACATAAAGCAATAATGGAGGACAGATCCTCATAAACATGGTCAATTACTGAAACTTCATAAAGCATTAGATCAAACACAATGGGACTGTTGTCCCCCAAACATCCTAATGGAAATTACAGTAAGTGATAGCGACAGAATTCCAGAACTGTGAACGAAGCCAAAAATAAGATGCAAGAGACTGATGACTGGTCTGCAGTGGTGTCTTTGCCAGGGCTGGTTCAGTCCTGATTTTGCCAGTCCGACTCTGCAGGGACAGTGCAGCGGGTCAGCGTGGAGAGGTGGAGGCCAGTCGTCATGGGAACCAGTCCTGCCGCCACCCGGAGAACGGTTAACACCCTCTGCGCCGCAGTGTTCACGCCCTCTGCCGTCTGCCAGGAACAAGAGCCAATCAGAGGGCACATGCTAACCAATCTCTCACCTGAAAAATCCAGGTATGCAAGGACACAAATCAGCCTTTCCAGAGTCAAAGCCAGGCATCAGAGGACACATTCTAATCCATCCCTCCATTGCCAAATTTAGGTATGAAAGGACATCCTCAAATAAATCTCAAAACAAACAAAAGTTGGGTAAAATTTAACGTGCCAGAGAACGCACGTAAATCAACCTTTCAACTGCCAACTTCTGGTCATGGATTTTAAAGTGCTTGTCCTAGTTCTGCCAAGGGCTCCCACAAACTGGTCACTGGACGACCAATCAACACCCCCCACCATTAAATTTTGGTACAGGCCATGACACGGACACAGACCTTGTCCTCGGTCATCAGCACGGGTGAATTTAGGACTGCAGCCATTTTCCGCAGGGAACTGAGGCGTTCATGAGGAACTGTCGCACATCGCGCTGAGGACAGAACATATGGGGAAAGTATGAATGCTACATGTGAAATTCATGTGTGTATCCACAACACACGAGTGACGACCAAATTCACTCTTACCGCCGGTAACCAGGAAACAGACTTTCCCCTGGAAGTAACCAGAATCCAGGTGTTTAAGAGATGCCTCTGTCGACAATAGACTGCAGAAGAGAGGTCATTTTAAACTGAGTAGCACTTCCAGGATATGAACATTTTTTCCCCTCATCTACACGATACTTGACGTTGGAAATGAGCACATTTTATTTGTGCTCATAGCAGTTAATAATGTTCCTGTGATTTACTCCAAAAAGTGATAAGACTATAAAAGGGAATCCAACATCATTAACTCTTGGTAAGTTATCCTGGGCTGACAGAGGGGTCCTTGAAAATGGAATTTTCCATTTCTGCCCATAAAAAGATTCATATTCGAGGCCAATAACACTAAAAAGAGTGGAGGGAGACCAATGCTGATAGCAGATTCTGGAAGCCTGGGCCTCGGTTATCCTGGATAACAATCCTCAGCCCAAAGCCCTCATGATACATTACCTTCTAAATCCCCTACAAATTAACTTTTGCAAAAAGTCAGCTTGCGCCACTCCCCCCATTTACAGAGGGGAATATCTCACAGACCCTTAGAAGGTGAAGCCTAAAATTTTGCAAGTACTCGTTGTACAACCCCAATTCCGAAATAGTTGGGACGAAGTGTAAATTGTGAGTAAAAAGATAATACATTTTTATCCACAAAATGAGCTTATGAAATTTTCTGGCTGAAAAAGGTCTCAAAAAAGTTGGGACACAGACCAAACACAGCAGTAAAGATGGCCAGACGCTCTCCAACCTGTGAAGGTTTGCGTAAAAAATTGTGGTATACTTTATGACAATGTTCCTCAATGTAAAATCGCAAAGGCTTTGAAGGTCTCATCATCGACAGTGTGTAACATCAAAAGATCCAGAGAAACTGGAAGCATCTCTGTGTGTAAGGGACAAGGCCGAAGACCTTTACGGGATGCCCGTGATCTTCGGGCCCTCAGATGCCACTGCATCACTCACCGGCATGATTCTGTCATTGACATTACTAAATGGGCCCAGGAATACTTCAAGAAACCACTGTCTGTAAACACAGATCCAGAAGCGCCACCTTGTTCTATGGGCCAAGGCGCATTTAAAATGGACTGTAGCAAAGTGGCAAAGTGTTCTGTGGTCAGACCAGTCCAAATTTGACATTCTTGTTGGAAATCATGGGCGTCGTGTCCTCCGGGCTAAAGCGGAGAAAGATCACCCCTCCTGTTATCAGCGTTCAGTTCAAAAGCCAGCATCTCTGATGGTATGGGGATGCATTAGTGCATATGGTGTGGGACATTTGCATGTTTTAAAAAGCATCATGAACGCTGAAAGGTATATAAAGGTTTTAGAGCAACATATGCTCCTCTCCAGATGACACCTATTCCAGGGAAGGCCTTGTGTATTTCAGCAGGACAATGCAAAACCACATACTGCAGCTATTACAACAGCATGGCTTCATAGTAGAAGAGTCCATGTGCTGAACTGGCCAGCCTGCAGTCCTGATCTTTCACCAATTGAGAAAATTTGGCACATAATTAAACAAAAGGTCCATCAAAGGAGACCCATAACTCTCCAGCAGCTGGAAGTCTGTATTAAACAAGAGTGGGATAAAATTCCAGTGGCTAAACTCAAGAAACTTGTCTCCTCAATGCCCAGATGCCTCCACTCTGTGAAAAAGGAGGGGAGGCTACACCATGGTAAAAAGGCCCCTGTCCCAACTTTTTTGAGACCTGTAGCAGCCATCAAATTTGAAATGAGCTCATTTTGTGGATAAAATTGTAAAATTTCTCAGTTTCAACATTTGCTATGTTATCTCTGTTCTGCTGAGAATAAAATACTAACTGGTGTGATTTGAAACTCATTGCATTTCGATTTACAATTTACACTTTGTCCCAACTATTTCGGAATTGGGGTTGCATATATGTTGAGGGATTTCAATGTTTTGAGCCAAATCTGAGTGTATTACAGTGGAACCTCTGAAATCATATGGAATCACCCCCCCCCCAGCGTTTCGCGTGTATTCGCATCTTTGCATTGACTTTGAATGAAATTTGTTTCGCGTCCGGTGTGAAAGCAGCTTAAATCAAGCATGCGGGTCATTTCACAGTAGCTTAGTGTCCCCAAGAGTCTAACGGCTAAAATGGAAGGGAAATTGAATATAATTCTATAATTTTTGAGTCTTAAGTTAGAATAGGTCAAAATAAATCACTATAGATTTTTTTTTTTTTTTATTTCCTCGCTAATTTTTTTAATAGTTTATCAAATTCCATACACTTTACCCCCATTACAAGCACTGTCCCTGGTGGGTTGGCCTAAACTTCAAACTGTCAGCATATCTATTTTTTTCAGGACTTTAATACAAACTGGGTTAATATTTATTAATTCTAAGGAAGTAAACATTAACACACTAAAATATTTGTGGTGCAATTGTATTTTTTTCAATTATTCCATGATGTTTGCCCAATTATACCTGTCCCCAGATTTTGTTTCATATCCTTAACATGTTTTAGCTGCCACCTATTGGCCAGAATACAAACTACCGAAGAGTCACATGGTCCAGAAGTTTTGCAAGGCGCCATTTTTGAAAATCTTGGCCACTGATGCATTCAAATTTTCTGTATTTGCACAGTATTAAATGCACGTAAAGCAGTCGCAGGTGAGTACCTTTTTTCTGTGTCATCTCCGTACGCTAAAGGCGCCTTCCAATTGGCCTCACAAACCCAAAAATATGTATATATACTGTTTTGCAGTGGTGCACTGTTGCCAAATTTACCCAACTTGAAGGTATAGATAGATGTACTATTCATTCATGTAGACAAACGTCAAACACGTGTCATATCCGTCACGGTCACCTCCGTAACAATGTCAGCGTGACGTAGATGATGGGTTCTCTATGCCAACTCTACGCCAATGTTTGTGTGGTTTTATGTTCAGAATAAAACTGTTTTCCTAAGTCTGCTATTCAGATATTCATCTATTAAGCACAGAGTGCCATATCCGTAACACCTGGTCACCTCCGCAACAGGTCACCTCTGTCACAAAGCATCTTTTTCCTTCAAAATCAAAGCAGTTTTTCTCTTTATCAATAGATACCATATTAACCACACTAGTATGTTTAAAAATTATGTTTCCTTTTTCTGGAGAGAAATAAATTACCTTCACTAATAGTTAGGCACACTGTTACGGAGATGACACCTTACCAGGAGAAATTGTTAAAAAAAAAAATCTATTTTGGTCAATGAAAGTGCGTGCCAATAGCATGTACAGTCTTTAGCATGACCCATGGTTTGGTTTAAATCATATTTGGAACCAAAATTGGCAACTATATATTTGGATTCAGAGACCGTCAAAATGCTCACATTACTGTGAAATGACCCATGCAGTTGCAGACAAACAGCAGGGAGGATCAACCCCATAAAACCTACGAACCCATAAGTAGGTCTGTTAAATACAGCTGCTGTATTCAAACCTGCAGAAGTTCAGGCCCATTTTAAATTCTAGAGAAGATACATAGATTTTCAAAGATCCTAAATATGTCCTGCTGAATTACAGGGCAATGTGAATAAAACAACATGCAAGATGTAGATATTTTCCACTTTATGTAATGTTAATGTTGCGGCGACAAAAACATGGTGTCCAGGGTTTGAATGTGTCTAACCATTGAAGTATGATATGGTTCAGCGTAGCGCCGCAGCCAGAATAGGTATGTGACGCTGTCCTGCAATATGAAGAAAGCTCAGTCTGACTTTGAAACTATTTCAGATGGAACTTCAGTAAAAAGTCGGAGGTTCAGTCGTTTAGAAGAGTGTACCTCTGCTCCGAGTTGAGATGTACAACAAAAACCACCAAGTCGATTCGCGGCCGACTCTCAGCATTCTCCAATGGCAACGGCAGACTCCGGACCAAACGTCTGAGAGTAACAAATTACATTGTTTTCTATGAGGGTCCCATCTCACAGGGTATTAACAGTTAACGTTAGGTAATTAATCTCCAAACAATCACAGCTGGCCATATGCCCTACACTGTAACCATTTCAAAAGCCATGCAACATTAGATCACTCTAACGTCCATATGTATTCGAAATATGCTACTAGCAAACCTGTGCTACTTTTGTAAATTCACTTACACCATTACGTTTATTTCGTTTTCCAGGAGTACGATGGTGTCCGCCAACTTCTTCTGAAACCGCTCCTCATTCTCTACGAGCTGGACAATCACACTGAAGCGAGTTAGCAGGCGCTATGCAATGCATATTAGCAACTAAAAGCCCATTATGCTTGTCGTGTGTTTACGTTAATCTCATTCTCTGTATACTTACCAGTACACTGGCGGTATTCAATTCTGGCAATTTGTTAAATGGTTTTAACAGAGACATCTAGATAAGTGAACTTCGCCAACTGACGCCACCTTGGTAATAACTGGTCGCGTTCATTGCTTGACTGCGGCTACTCGCCAGCTGTTGTTTGCCGACCAATCCTAACTTTAGTATAACTAGCTATCGCTCACAACACCGTAATGTGCTCTACAGGAAGGATAGGTAAAATATCCCGGAAATGGCTGAGAGAAATAATGTTACTGCATTAATTAGCCAAGACTAGGTACCAAGCAGTAGCTTTAGCTGAGGCTAGGAACGTGTTTCAATCCTGCGCGGCAATATTCATATATATACGTCAAATGACGTAAAACCTGACGTCGCGGTCTAGTTCCTGTTGATCATCACAGCCTGTAGGAAAAAATAATGGTTGCACCGGGACTTCACTTTGCTGTGTCCCCAGTTCAGCGCAGCGGATCCGGCTAAATAGCAAGTTATCAAAATTTGCAACAGGGAAATTCGGTCAGCAGGCATTGGTCGGGGTGAGACCCTTCAGGATAGAAGCTCCACAGGAATAGCTTTGGAGATTCCGTGGGCAGTGGTTCTCAATCTCGGTCCCGGGGGAGCACCGTGTATGCAGGTTTTCATTCCAACCACTTGCGCGACTCACAATTTTAACGAGTTGCAAATTTCATTATCATTTTAATTATTCATATTTCATTATCATTTAAAACTATATTGCCCAAAATACGTATGCATGCTATGAAAAAATAGTTCTATATTCACATCACGCCATTTGGGAAACAGCAGAATAGACGAGAGAAATTTAAACTGATGTTCCAATAACTTTCAAAATATGAGTAGGCTATTGATTAGTTTAATTATTGACGCATGGTCACTAAATTGAACTATTTATTTGATAATGAGGAGCTAAAAGGCAAAGCAACTGATAACTAGCACCCGTTTTGTGTTTATATTGTAGGGGAAAAAAATCAGGACTTTCAGCATGTGTGCAGCACACACAGAGCTCAATAGTTAACACTTTTGTATGACTTGTATTAGTAAATATATTAGGCCTTCAGCAGTTTCTTGCATTGTAGCATTTAAACTTAATATGGACATAGGGCTTTCATCTCCCTTGGCAGACAAAGCATTTCTTTTATAATGTGAAGTTTAAGGCTAAATCCAGGAATTGCAGCTGAGGTTGCGATGAAAACCAGCATACACCGTGGTCCCCGAGAACCGAGTTGGAGAACCACTGCTCTCGGGTATCGAGACTCGCGATTCGTAGAGAAAACAATCCAAGTCCCGATTTGGCTGTGAAAAAAAATCCCATTTTTAAGAAATACGAGCTAACTGATCAACAACGATACAAGAATAACTGGCAAGTAATCCCATGCTACCAACATTTCCAGCAACTTTTCAGTGCCACAGCCAGTATATTAATTAAGCTATATCAGTTTTACAGGACTCCGCCCTTCCGCAACACAGTAATTGGAGTAACTTTGAAAAGCCTTTAGGTTTCAAGCCATTAAAGCGTGGACTAAGTAATCAAATAAAAACTCTACACAAGCTTAAAATTGGGAGTAATTTTGTTATTACAGAGAGATAAGAGTCCACGGATTATATAATAAATGAAAAAATACACGCCCAATTTACAGTAATAAAGCAAAATCTGAAACAATGCTGAATTAAAACAAAACAACATTTTACAAAGCAATGTATTTATTTTTGGAAGTTACACAGGTACAGACAGGGCATTGACATTACTCAGTATGCCAGACACTGGAAAGAACAGAGTCTTAACAGACTGCTTGGAAGAAATGAGAAAGAAAAATCAGAAACAAGCAGGTCGTCGTCCAGTGTGTTGCTCACTGACTGCAAAGTAACAGCCACAATAACTACAGAACAACTGTAACACAATGGGGGGAACATGTGTTACTGACTCTTAAGCCACAACTCAAAATATCAATAATAATTAATGCGCACCTTCAGAGTCCATTTAAAAACAAATGAAATCAGCGATTCCTCGATTGGTCCTCTCTATTAACACTTGACATGCGTTTGGATATCTACAGAATGCAAGAATGCAGCGCATCTTTACAATTCAGTCTGGCCATTTTGACTGCACTAGTGCACCACCGTGAAAATTCAGCGACACGGTGCGGAAACACCATCACATTATCCGTGATGAACTTGAAGTTCTCTGATTTTAGCAACAGCAAAATACGGTCACCTTTGCTTGAACACTGAAACTAACATTGGGCTGGCCCTGGGTTTATACGTCTGTACAGCTCTTATGACCAATAATGGGCAGAACTACTGAGGGCTGATCAGTGCAGAGTAAAATGCACACTTGATGTGTTATGAGTGCAGCGTAATAATGCCTTCACAGCTTAACTGAATACCAGACCTCCAAAAATAGTTTTATACAATCCATGTACATGAGCGGTGAAATGAAGGGTGCGTATATGTGTGTGAGCGTATGAGAGTGTGTGTACATGCATGTGCGGATGTGAGTTTGTGTTGGCTTCCGCTGCATGAGCACATCTGTGCGTTTGTACACATTGGTGGTGATCAATCATGTGACAGAGGGCATTATGCAAATTTTCATTCCAACCAATCTCTACACCTCCTGATTTCACCGATCAGAACACCTTCAGGCAGAGAGGAGCAAACTTATGGATGTGATCAGAAGGTGTGGGGATTGGCTGGATGTGATCAGCAGGTGTGGTGATTGGCTGGATGTGATCAGCATGTGTGGTGATTGGCTGGATGTGATCAGCAGGTGTGGTGATTGGCTGGATGTGATCAGCAGGTGTGGCGATTGGCTGGAATGAAAACCTGCATCAAACCTGCATCCTCTCAGCCCTCTCTGGCTCATGATTGGGCAAGCACTGGTGTGCGTTTATGCGGAGCGAGTGCGTTTGTGTGTGTGAGCTCTGTATGTGTGTGCGTGTGCGCATAAGTGTGTTTATGCTAGCCGTGTGGGTGCTTCTGAGTGAGTGTGTCTGCTTTGCGTGTGGCTGTGTGGGGATGTGTGTTTATGTTGGGCGCATATGTGCGTGAGAATGTGTGCGTCTATGCTCTACGATTGTGCGTGTGTGTGAGCGCGGTGTTAAATCTTGATGCGGAAGGCAGTGGCCTGCGCACTGGCGGTGTTAGCGGAGGAGGCGGAGGTGGAGGGCGTCTGTGGGGAGGATTTAAACAGAGCTTTCAGGATGGTCTGGGGATCCACCTCAGGCGTGGGCTGGGAGGACGCCGGCCGTCCCCCAGGACGGGACAGGGAGGGAGGCAGCCAGTCTTTCCTACCCCCACCACCGGGGGTGTCACTGAGACGCCTGACAGAGAGAGACAGAGAGAGAGTGACTGAGTGCCTGAAATAATGGTCAGGTCTCACCGTCACAGATGAACTGCTAAGACTGAACTGAATTGTGAATGGATAATCTTCATTGATAATTTAATACAGTCTAAGACTCGGCTTCAGCTGCGTCTCTTAAAGTGTACAAAAGCATAGTGGTACACGTCAGGGGGGGGGGGTGGTTGATGTCCTGTAGGGTATACGACACAACCAAGTTGTTTGGCTGAGACCAGGAAGTCAGTGGTTCAAACCCCAGCAATTCCACACTACTATCAGAGCAAACTTTGGACCCTTGGATGAGGCCCTTAACCCAAAGTGATTCCAGTGGGGGGACTGACCCATAACTGGCCATACTTTTGAATAATATGCAGTAATTGTGCTTGAATATATACCTATAAGAGATGGCTAAGGAAATGACTGATAGAATGAGAGACAGAAATACAGTGCATGTTCACACAGCACATGTAATATTGATAAAATGCAATAAGCCGTGATCAATAAAATGAGAAAGGCATACCATGCACAACTTTGACCATTAGAATATGATCAAAATGCCCAGTTATAAATACATTTTCTGTGGTGCTTCCAGCAATTTCCATCTTTGCACACATTTGATCAGTCCTGCAAGTGCTCCTCACTACAGATTTCTTGTGCTGAGATGTCGGAAGGTTGCAGGGAGAGACGCACTTTTCTGTGGCAGCAAAGCCTGTCTGATTGGATCCGTTTTTACACGGGAGCCTCTGACGCTAACTAGCAATGTTAAAGATGAGGCGCAACAAGGACACTGAAGATAAGCTAGCGGGCAAGGCTAGCTGAAAAACTACAGTAATGCTTGGAATTGCTCTTCCCAGACATGAAGGAGATGGCCATTATAAACTGAGATATAAAAACTAGGGTGTGGCCGGAAGGCCACATCACCCCGCCTGCGCCGTCAACGCCACGTGAAGGTCAATGTCATGGTGCAATTGGTCTCCCCATATATGGTTTCCTATTTATGATTATTGTGAAAATATATAGGTTGGCCATTTTGACCTTTCAAGGTCACTTGAAGGTCAAGGTCACAGTGCCATTAGATTCCCATATATGACTTCCCATTAGTCTTCAATAGTAACTATGGGTCTATCTCCCACCGTTTGGCCCTAGAGTAGCCTGAGAAATGGGTGACCTTGAGTTTGACCTTTCAAGGTCGCTCAAGGTCATAACATTTGGTGGTAAAAGAATCTCGATACTGAACTTCCTATTAGTGATTAATAGTAACTAAATGCCCATCTCCAACCAATTTCAAGTTATAAGCAGTGAAAAGTCTGCCCTATTTCCCAGTGTTAACGAAATCTTAAAACTGATCCTGAATCCAGGATTTGATCTGGATCTTCACCAAAATCCATCCATTTCCAAGAGGAAAATCCATACATAACTTTCTGCGAAATCCTGCTTACAAACGAACCAACCAACAGACAAACGGTAATGATCACATGACCTCCTCAACTTCGTTGGGAAGAGGTAATAAATAAACGCGACAACCACATACACCCTTCTGGGCCGGGTGAATAAAAACAATATAAAAATGTGTTGATAAATATCAAACAGAAGCGATCTGATTGGGCGACAATGATGAGAGGTGGAGACTTCCTTTAAAAAATTAAATTAAATTTAAAAAAATAAAAATAAAAATAAACAAAGTCAGCACAGTGTGTCTGTACACCCTATAGAGAATGTGTTAGGGGCCTGGAGTGATGGAGAGGCTGGGTCACGGGAATGAGACTTAGAAGAATGGAGAGGCTGGGTAACAGGACTGAGACTCACAGGAGAATCGGCTGGTCGGAGGTGATGACGCTCCCCTGTATGTGTAGATTACACTTCATGGGCTGACCTGAGGAAACCGCACCAGACACAGAGACAGTCAGACACACACAGACTCTCTGGGCGAACAGGGCCCAGTCACACACCCTCAGGGCTCTACTCATGCAGTTCAGCTGTCGCATAATACAAGTTTCCTGTCTCATTAAGGTGCCTGTGACTTACCGTCCAGGCAGCGGTTATTGTACTTCCTGTAAGCAGTGACAGCATCCTCTTTCCTAACGAACACCACCTCGGCCACGCCCACCTTCAGCAACCGGGCGCGTTTCAGTGCGCCACACACGCAGAACAGCTCCTGCGGACGTGCAGACAAACCGAATCCCAGGATATAATTACTGTTTAATGACACGACTCGAGCGAAATAATGCGTTTCTTACAGGTACTATTCCACATTCTACTGCACCCTGTTGCACCATTTCCGGATGTCATGCAGTTCCACAGTCAATTTTGGGTCTGAACACACAGTTCAAGAACTATAAGATGTAATAAATGTCACAGCACAGCAATAGTTTTAGGTTCTGTACACAGGTATTGGATGATCTAGGAACCTGAAAAGAGCCGGAACCATCCATGTACTCTCATATAGCAGTAGTCTTCCTTCATAGGGTGGCGGAACACAGACCCCGACCAGGATCTTGTCCACTTTTAACACCCGTTCTCCAGGTCCAAAGCCACAGTTTAAGGAACAGTGCACTGCACTGTCTATATGCTACACACCAAGTCCCACAGTTCTGTGCATTATTCCTGTGTTCTGCGCATTATTCCTGTGTTCTGCATGTGCTCACTGAGCCCCAGGATACAAACATTGAGATGAAGACTTCTCTGCAGTCATCACAGGTGATGGGGAATAATGTTTGTCATTTAAAGAGAAGAGTCTGAAGTGCTTACGACGATGTCTTCCTCAGTGACGCGAGGGTGCAGGTTATTCACGGTCATCTTGGTCCCCTCCAGAGGGCTGAAGACAGGCTGGGGAAGGGGGGGGGGACATTTGTAACATTTCACTTACTTCAGCACATAACGGCATCCACATAGATCAGAACAAAATGATAGGAATAAAAGAATATAAGATTGCTTACAACTGGTTATCAAGGTTTAAAAAAGTTACAATGGACTTCCATTCACTATTTTCTGACCATTAACAACCCAAGCCTCACTTTGTACCATTGACCTATAGAGGACAGGACAGAGCATTGGGAGACAGGACAGAGGACAGGACAGAGCACTGGTGGACAGGACAGAGGACATGACAGAGCACTGGTGGACAGGACAGAGGACATGACAGAGCACTGGTGGACAGGGCAGAGGACAGGACGGAGCACTGGGGGACAGGACGGGGGACAGGACGGAGCACTGGGGGACAGGACAGAGGACAGGACGGAGCACTGGGGGACAAGACAGAGGACAGGACGGAGCACTGGGGGACAGGACAGAGGACAGGACGGAGCACTGGGGGACAAGACAGAGGACAGGACGGAGCACTGGGGGACAGGACAGAGGACAGGACGGAGCACTGGGGGACAGGACAGAGGACAGAACAGAGCACTGGGGGACAGGACAGAGGACAGGACGAAGCACTGGGGGACAGGACAGAGGACAGAACAGAGCACTGGGGGACAGGACAGAGGACAGGACGGAGCACTGGGGGACAAGACAGAGGACAGGACGGAGCACTGGGGGACAAGACAGAGGACAGAACAGAGCACTGGGGGACAGGACAGAGGACAGGACGGAGCACTGGGGGACAGGACAGAGGACAGGACGGAGCACTGGGGGACAGGACAGAGGACAGAACAGAGCACTGGGGGACAGGACAGAGGACAGGACGGAGCACTGGGGGACAGGACAGAGGACAGGACGGAGCACTGGGGGACAGGACAGAGGACAGGACAGAGCACTGGTGGAAAGGACAGAGAACAGGACAGAGCACTGGCGGACAGGACAGGACAGAGGACAAGACAGGGCATCAGGGGCAGGACAGGACAGAGGACAGGACAGAGCACTGCCGGACAGGACAGAGGACAGGACAGAGCACTGGCGGACAGGACAGAGGACTGGGGGCAGGACAGGACAGGACAGAGGACAGGACAGAGGACAGGACAGAGCATCGGGGGCAGGACAGGACAGAGCACTGGGGGACAGGCAGAGGACAGGACAGAGCATTGGGGGACAGGACAGAGGACTGGACAGAGCACTGGGGGACAGGACAGAGGACTGGACAGAGCACTGGGGGACAGGACAGAGGACTGGACAGAGCACTGGGGGACAGGACAGAGGACTGGACAGAGCACTGGGGGACAGGACAGAGGACTGGACAGAGCACTGGGGGACAGGACAGAGGACTGGGGGATAGGAGGACATGCAGACAGGCTCACCTGTGGAGCAGCTCCCTGTACCCCATCGTCTCCTGCAGCCCCGGCAGGAGGGGCCTGGTTTCCGGCAACGGTGCGGCTGACGGGAGGCAGGGCGGCGGTGCTGGAGCGCTGGGTCAGTGGACTGGCAGTCGCCCGGGGGGCTATCGGAGAGGACAGGGGGGAGGGGGCCGTGTAACTGTCGTTCTGCACCACTTTTGTGATGGGGCCCGAAAATGCACCAGGCTGAGAGAGGGCAGGAGAGAGAGATGGGACACTGAGGGTCAAAGGTCAGTAAAGAAAAATGGCCGGAAGGCCTTGTGTCCCCCGTCGCAGAAGTGACCAGAAACATGTGTCAAAAACTTTTTTGATGGCTGAAATTAATGTGGTGCACTGTACCACTAATAATGTGAAGTACAATCACACTGTAGCTCATTGTTCATTGGTTGAACAGAGAGATGGATGAGGGATGGATCATTGTGATAAGAGCTAAATATAACCATGGGTAATGAGAAAGATTACAATTTTCGTGACTTGTGGATGATGGACGCATCGCCAAGGCATAGTTTTGTGCCCATGGCTGAGATCAACCTAACAAGCCAATAAGAATGTCGTTTGAATTTGGTGAGCCTCCATCAAAGCTGTCAAAAGTTATTGCGAGTAAAGTGTTCTTCACATGTTTTTGCTCAGTGACCTTGAAGACTAGGTCAAGGTCAATCATCATTGAACTTGAGCAAGGCCTTCATGAGAGGCATATGTGGTGTGAATTTGGTGATTCTCCATCAAAGCTATCAAAAGTTGTTGCGAGTACACTGTTCCCGGACGGACAGACGCACGGACGGACGGACGGGCAGCATTTCTATGTCCCCCGTTTAGCGGGGCGATGGGGGACAACTAGGAAGTATCTACATATTTATAAACAGTTAGGTATGGAAGTATTTGGACAATGACACAATTCTTGTGATTTTACCTCCATGCACCACCGCAATGGACTTGAAACAAAAACACTGAGATGTGGTTTAGCTTCAATTCAAGGGGTTTCACGAGAACTGTATATTAATTTACCCATTTAAAGGAGCTGTGTCACCATTACTGCGCATGCTCAGAACTTTGAAAACTGTTCAGCCTAACAAGAAATCAAACAAATTCAATCTGCTCAACAGCAAGTCAAAAACTGAATCCATCGTCAATAATTAGTCTTCATTTTGCATTGCATTTATAAATTTTAGTTACTTAGGCACAATGCTTTTTATATTAAGGAGTTCTCTGTGGAAATTTGAGGATTCAAAGTGCTATATTATATAATATATATAAATATTATATAAGTTATAAGAAGAATGCAAGTTGGTTTGCCAACCGCCAATAAACATCATAGAAGATGATGATATTCTGAACACTCTTCAAAGTTCTGAGCGTGCCCAGTAACTGTAACAGAGCTCCTTTAAGCACTGCTTACATAAGCAATCTCATTCAAGGATGGCCAGCGAGAGATGCCTGATAAATGGTGGCACATCACAAGCTACAGAGGATAAAGGCCATAGTGTGGTTCTAGCGGAGTTTTGGTGTAATTAATTTAAAAATACTCTCAGTGCCAAGGAGGTTTGTATTGAGCTCCATAGATGCATCCGAAATCTATTATACGGCCAAACGGAAAAAAACGAGGAGCTGAAAAGTGTAACACAGTGTAGCTGAGTGATGGGAACCAGACACTCAGCCCTGACAAGGCTCGCCATTTCCAGTGACTAAAGTGCCCCTAACACAGCATACTTCAGGAATACACGGCATCCAGCACTGTACCAAGTCTCGACCAACACGACGAGGAGGCATTAACTGTGGCCAATACGTGCCTCCGTACTGGCATACCCGCACACTGAGATCAAAGCTGCATCTGAAAACTTATATATAAACGCTACAATGATGCATGTTTGGCGTAAGTAATATTGCTTTATCATGCAGCATAGCACATGTCACTCACCTGCGTATGCAGAAAACTATTCGCAGTCGTGATCTTCATCGGGGCGCTGGGGGCGGAGTCTTGCTGACTTGGAACAGACTGTAAGAGCAAGTTTTCACATTGCGGCAGTTTAATTCTGCAGCGGCTCTCAGTTTATGGTCAATAATGACTAATTCCTAGAACAGCTGCCCACAAACGCTAACATTTTTCAACATCAAAATCATCATTTTTTAACAAACAATTATCCATCTTCAGCTCTCCCTGTTGCAAATAAGGAACAGCAATTACGAGGCTGGCTTGGGTTTACAAAGGAGATAGTCGATGCAATAGCAAAATTCTAAATAATAAATGAAGTTCTCCATCCCATACCTCATGATTTCAGGGGTATTTTGAGCTCTATGAGGGCATTTCTGCAGTTAGTCCCCTCTACTACCCTACCCTGAGGACCAATCCCATTCCCATCTGCCCACTCACCCCCGAATCCCTCACCTGGGTGTTCCTGATGGGGACGTTGATGCGAACTCCACTGGTCATCCCCACTGGCTTTTGCTGAACAAAGAACAAGTTTGAAAGAGACAACATGAGTGACTGGCACTGAAGAGCTAACTGACCGACAGAGCCTGCATGTAGAGTGTGATGCGATCAGGGAGAAGCTCCCTGCAGATACATAAAGTTCAAACAGACAAAAGGCGTTTTATACTTATCAGACACGTTTGTCGACTGAGCTTGACAACCAAAATGATGTCATGGAAAAAAAAAAAAAAAAAGTGCCCTCAACAGTGACTTATACCTGTGGAATATTTGTAATAAAACAGACACTGTCATTGATTGTGCTATAATTTCATTGGCTGCATGGACTGAGAGTTCTGTGGTTGTCATGGATATAGAAAGTTGATACAGTAGTGTTTGCACAAAGATTCGTAGGTTATAAAGCAATAAATATACAAGTACGATAGAGATTCATGCATATGCTGCAGACGCTGTCCGAGACTTTGCTTCATCATAAAACCACTTGTTCATTTGCCACTTGTCTTATGGCGTCTGTCTGCACGTGTCTTATCAGTATAAAATGACCGTGAGCAGGGGCCAATCCCCAGGGCCAAAGACAGGTTAAGGGCCTTGCTGAAGGGCCCAACGGCTGCACTGAGCTTACAATAGCTAGACTGGGGCTTGAATCATCGACTGTCTGAGTGAGCCAGCTAAATATGGCAGCCATAAACAAATTACATGAAAAAATTACAAAAAGTTTCCTGGTGTCATATCAGTGAAATTTCATTTCAAGAAAGTTTCGCACATTTCCTATAAACTTCTATGCAGCGGTTTTAAACCAGTCTTTACCTGAATCGTCTTGGTGATCTTCAGGGGCGTGGCCGACCCCAGTGAGGGCGTGACTCCGATGCTCCTCTTGAGGCTGAGCCTATCGCGCGCATCGGTGAATTTCTGGGGTCCCGCCCCCGGCTGAAGGTGGGAGGAGAAGGGGGCCGGTTTGGCGGTGGAGAAGGTGACGCTGGCGTTTGTACCTCCGGTGTTAGTGTGCATGTGTAATTGCGGCCGCTGAGGAGGAAAGTGAGTCTGTGTCGTGGCGAGTGTGAGAGACTGCGCTGTGCCCGGCAGCGCCTTGTGTCCCTGCTGCTGCTGTTTGCGCGAGTTTATCATCTGCCTGGCGTCCTGTACTCCTCCCCCCGCCCCACCGCCGGCTCCCCCGCCTCGGATTCGAAAACGAGCGTCTTTCTGACCCAGCTTCTCCCGCGCATCTTTAACCTGGAAGGCTACAGAGCAAACAGGACAAGGGAAATGGGGAGACGGAGAGATTAGGGAGGGAGAAAGGAGGAGAGAGAGATGTATTCCAGTACCAGGATACTTCAGTAAACCTTTGATTTGCTTAATTTAACAAAACAATCAGTCACAGCACTCAAAAGGTTTAATCACCTTTAGATCTAAACACAGAAACAACGCAGAGAAGAAAGTTCCAGTGCACACTACCGCACATTCGTTATTAAACGTCCATACTCCTGTTTAGAGCAAAGGAGTAGCTGCCACAGTGCACCACGATATAATGGGCGAAAGGGCATAGATACAGAGGATACGGTATTGAAGGGGTATCTCGATTCCAAATCTCTGAGAATCCTTATTGAATAATTTACTAGTACCGGTAGGTATAAATAATCTCAGCAGAGGACGCTGTATGGCTGTTGAAGTAGTGCAATATGACTGCAATGTTGTGTCGCGTCAGGAGAGGGCAGCGTTTACAATTACGACATGCGAGCGAGGCTAGTACGGCGTCGACGGGATTATTGCGTTAGTTCGAGAGATGATTTGGACAGACTTCTGCAAACTGGAAAGAGGGGTGCCAAATGGATAATTTTGCTAAATTTGACAAGAGGAAGCTCCGAAGCCAATCCTCGCCCTAATGCTAATGTCTGTCATTATGATTAAAAACAGTCGCTTGCGACAAACCGAGAGTGGCAACATATCCAATCATGGCGAATCATTTTCCGGAAAACCATCTCCGTTATAACACTGCGGCCCAGCTAATGACTTCAGACTGCAAGGTAAGACAGTAAATAAATTAGCGACGTGAACAATAATTCGGAATTGTTTTGACAGTAATTGCGCCCAAAGGTTGCTTCGTTAAAGCTAGATAGTTCGCCGGCTAATTAATGTGAGTGTAAGTTACATAAACTGTGCATTTGGCTACTAAGCGAACTCCGTTATCCCAGACATGAAGGCGCAGCCTAGACTATGGCCAGATTGACTAAATTGTTGGCCAACAAATTAACGCAAATAGCTAGTACAGAGCTGGATGATTGCGAAATAGTTCCGTTCGCGTCCAACTTTATCGTATTTCCAATGCAATTTCAGGAACCCCTTCGCTGGGGAGTTTGCTAGCTACCCAGCTATTCAGTTTAATGACTTCTGACAGGACTAGCTAGCAAGCTGGACAAACAACGGTTTACGCACGTTTTACAATAAGAAATAAGCGATAATACGCCTTATCGTAGTTTGTTCGCTCATGTCCAATAGTACAATGAAAATTGTTACTAATGCTATAGGTAGTGCTGCATATATTGTTTCACAGCTAACGTCTAAGTTAGACTTTATCGAGACGGAATTCCCGCTTGCATTCTTAATAGAACTCGTATAATTTTATATTTTTTCCGCTTCGACCAAACTGATCACTGAGCTCTCGTAATATATTGTACACTTTATGCTCAATATTACCAAGATTTATCATTTAAAAGGTAATAATGCGGAAAAAGTCACAGGGGTATGATCACTTTTTATAGGCACTGTACTCCGCTGTATCGGAGCCGTGACTCATTCATCGGATAAGCGACATGGTGCTCAGTAGAGCACAGACGGTAAACACAGCGCACGATATGAGCATGTCTCCTGCGTGTTACTCTCTTACTGGCCTGGGGGTTTGAGCTCTGTCACATATTATGCAGGATTCATCGGGGCCCAAACACCTACGGCCATCAATTTTTTCGTCAGTTTTCTTCTCATCATCATCATCATCAGCATTCACCTCCGCCAAGGTGTAGTATGTTTTTGCCGGCGTTGGTTGATTTTTTTGTCTGTCTGTTGGCAGGAAATCTCAAAAACGGCCATATAGGTTTTAACCAAACTTTGCAGGATGTTAGAGTAGCACAAGAGGAACTAGTCGTTAAATTTTGAAATATCTAGACCAAAGTACAGCGGAGATATTGGCCGAAGTTCAAATCCAGCTCTGCAGGCATAGGTTTGAAGTCTTTCCAATGGGCCGGATTTCCAATCGGCCTGCTTTTGGTTTTGCTGCTACCTGGCGGTGGAATCTAACAATACCCTACATCAGCCAACGAAAAACAACTTGTGCAATCCTGGTTGCCTTGGCGTGGCGGAAGTGCTGCGATCTTTTTTTTTTTTTTTTTTTAAATTAAATTAATTAATTTATTTATTTATTTGAGCTGCGATCTCTGTGTGCTTTTATTATCCCCCGCCAACACGAAGTGGGAGGGGGATATTGGTTTGACCTCCATCCGTCCGTCCGTCCGTCCGAGAGAAAAGGGACAACTTTTCTCAGAAACTATTACAGATAGGACAACCAAATTTGGTGTGTAGCTTCAGAGCATAAAGACCTTGATGGAGTTCGAAAATAAGAAGCACACGATTGGCGGGGGATGTTGGAGACCATGTGGACTTGTTACTATTATTATTCCGCTATGTAACTCAATGGCAACACATAGAACTGCAAGTTTTGAAATTTGGCTCACTAACAGTCTCAGTACCAGTGCACTCATTTTTCAGTCTCTGCATCAGGTGCTCTAGGCCCAAGTTGCCTTACATTTTAGATCATAACTTTCAAACTCTGTCATGGAAATGAAAAAAACTTGATTTTCCTATAATGCTAGGGTCAAGCCATCAAGCCCAGTTCCATGTATGATGTCATTTTCTGTCAAGCTAGATTTTCCACACTCTTGAGTTTTATCAGTTAGTTTGTAGTATCTCTAACAAAGTTTGACACATCTTTACCAAATTTGGCTCAAATGACCACCAGACTATTTCTCCTAAAAGACGCCACGTCCGTTTTTGATATTTTTTAGGGGACTGTGGTATTTTATCAACTCAGTTGATTGCAAAGACACCATATCAGGAAGTGAGGTCATAACATGGCAATTAATCCACATATGTGCACCACATGTAATCTGGCACCCCAAAATAATTAGTTTACCACAAGAGAATGCTGTAATTAACAAAAATGTGAAACTGCCAATATGTCAACAATTATTTGGCTATTTGACATTCATATTTTTTGATCAACACATGACATTGTACCACAAGTACCTATGATGATTCAACTGAGCCCTTTTGCTCCATATGGCTGGCATTTTGAAAAATTAGAAACTGACATTTTTCAGATCTCCTTCACCATTCAACTGATTAGCTTGAAATTAGGCTTGTTTTTATTTGGAAGGCATCTTAAAGGGACAGCTCACCCCAAAGTCAAAAATACGTACTTGTCCTCTAACCTGTTATGCTGTTAATCCATCCAGATTGTTTCGATTTGAATTTCCCAGTTTTGAAGATAACAACCGTAGAAATGTCTGCAGTCTCTTGAAAATAATGGAACTAAATTGCATTTCTCTGTTGCTTTTCGTGAACCATTTTCTTCTTACCATAAAAAGAAAATAGTCAAATAGAAAGCCCAGCAGAAAGATAATAGTTTCAATATGTAACTGCTGATAATTACCATGTTATCTTCAGTAACCAGCCAAGGATTCCTGGAAAGTTCCAGTATTTTTGATTATTTGAGCATCACAAGAGAAATGCCATTTAATTCCATTAGTCAGCCAATCTGTAGCAGGGATGACAAACCATTTGCTTACTCTCCCGCACTGATAGGAAAATTGGAGTCTTCAATTATCCTGATATGAAAGTCTTTAAACTATGGCATAGTGTCCATTGGAAATTTACAATAATGGGCCACATTCAAACCCTCAACCTTCTCACTAAGAGCATCAGTCTAAAGAGAATCATGTCTTTACTTTTTTCAATTGTAATAAAAGACTGCCAGGAGCCTTTTGGTTCAATGTGTGCTTAAAGTTACCGAGTATAGGCATTCCACAAATGGCAGTGCACTGTTAATGAATTAAAGTCGGGAATAAATATGAACACCCACTTCCTCCGCTGCCACCCAGTCTCTGCCTGACGTCGTTTGGTCCAATCTTCTGTCGAGCATCAAACGTCTTCCCCAGGACTCCACCACCCCTGCGATACCCTGGTCTGAAAGTGGAGATTGATAATGAATATGAGCATACCGACTTCCTGGGGGTGGGGCGGCAGGATATCACAAAGCGAGACCACAGAGTTGACGGGATAAATTTGCAGAGTGAAACCCGGAGCAGCCATTTTTGCTTCAGTGCACATTCGGGACTGGGGACACTTCCAGGTTTTACTCAGGGAACTCATCCTACTAACTGAGTAAGCTTACTTTGTGAAATCCCTCCCGGATACAGCTCAATCTAGCACAGGGGTTCCCAAACTCCATCCTGAGTACCAGCTGTCTCTGCTGGTTTTTCTATCAACCACAAATGCAATCCCAGAATTTTAATGAGTTGCTAATTTTTCTAAACTGTGCTACCATTGCCCATATACTTTTAAGCCACATTGCGTCAGAAAATGGCTATTCAGGTGATTGCTGAAGAGCTGCTAGTTAAAATTACACTATGTTATAAATTACTTCATTACATAAAAAGAGGAAAATTGTGACTCTTGAAATTGAAGAATCAATTGACTTTTTGATCATTGAAACTGGACAAGCAGTCTCTAAACCTAACCATTTATTAGGAAATTAAGATTTCAAAGACAAGGTAAATTATGTGCCAAACCTGTTTGGTGTTATTTTTGTGACTGGTGTTAGGAAAACCATTTGGACAGAATTTGAACACCTGTGTTTAGAAGCCCAATTAGCAGCTTAGGGATTCACTGGAGACTTGATTTGGATCATTTAAAACTTATTGCCTGCTTGGCTTTGCTTTCCAACTAGGAATGTCACAAATGAGCACAGTACAAACGCTGGGTTTGTAATCATGGAATGCATTGCCATTTTTGTCAAAGCAGTTTAAGAGGGTGAAACATCTCTTTGGCCTACAAAGTGAGTCATAAATTAAAAGCTTGCTCTTTTCGGGATTGTAAGTATGGTTGAAAGAAAACCTACATGCACGTGGGTCCCCAGGACCGAGTTTTGGAAGCCATGCTAGAACAGATGAGCACCTTATCTTCGATCCTGAAAGATTAACTGACTGCAGTGTAGGCTTAGAGTAGCAAATGTTGACAGGAGACCTTAAATCAACGGTCCTTTCGCAAGAATTCATTCGAATTAATTCTGAGTCATCCATACAATAACAAGTTCGAAAGTAAACTGACTAATCAACAAGGAGACTTTGAGATAATATTAAACTAAATTTGCAGGGCGAACCAAATTTCGCACTCAAAGAATCTAGAAGCATATGAATCGTTGTCAAAAACATTTTTCCACTACAACTGTAGAATCACAATGACTGCTGAAACGTGGAAAAGATGCTTTCAAATATTTGCGCAAAATGTAAATGCCAAACTTTCGTTTAAGGTAGAGGTGGGCGGCGAGGGCCGTATCTGTTCCTGGTTTTCACGCCAACTTATAGCCTTTAATTTGTGGATTATCGAAATTAACCAAACCATTTATGAAATCTGACACTTCAGGCGCATTTCTTTAACTCATTCCCTACGATAAGCCGGTGCCAGCGGCGTGGATGACCATTGGCACTCCGATGAAAACACGAAATCAGTTGACGATCGCGGTCATGGGCCGCCTGTACTTCAATACTTTATATAGTGTAATTTTCGGGAAAAGCATTCCATACAAACGCGACAATTTTATGTAAAAGTATTCCGTAGGGAATGAGTTAAATTATCATGAATGACCACGAAAGACTGTTCTGGTCTCTCTTCATACAACATTTTTCTTTGATCTAATCATTGCGTAAATCCATAGTTGTGTATGTAATCAATGAACTAAATTAGGGTAATCAATAGATATAAAAACCTGCATACACACCCGCCCTCCAGGCCCGGGATTGCCCACCCCTGGTTTTAGGCCTCCAAATTCAGTTCACCATTCTGCCACTGTCATAAGCACAGCACTTATCATAGGAGTTGCCTTGAAAACCTATGCGCTTGGACGCTCTGAAGAAGCAGTATAGCCACTATACCAAGACTTTGTAGCAGAGATGACTTAGTTCTTGACTGCACAGCAGTTAAGGTCGCCTAAGTCCATAGCTGGGTATATCCGAAGTCAAATTTCCTCAACTGAATTTCTGGATTACAGTGGATGCCCAACTTCGGTTAACTGCATTTCCAAAGAAAATATGAGCATAGTTATTTTAGTCAATTGTGATGATCGCTAGGTTAATTAACTCAGGTTATCTGGTTTCTTTCTACACTGATAGTTAAGTGTAGCTAACACGTTGTGGCTGTAGCCAACGAAAGTTAGCGCCATCTGACCGCTGCCGATACAGTGCATCTAAAGCCGCTTTCACACTGGACGCGAAACGATTTTTTTCGCACGACAGATGTGTCCGGTGTGAAAGCAGCTTTACGAACAGTTGTTGGTCTTGCTGACTGCATAGCTAAGTTTGGTCATAAAATGCATTTGTGATCTTGATTTGCTCATCGCCAGTTAATATTCTGCCACGAATGAGAACAATTAATGGGATAACTATACGGAGGCCAATTTCTTCTCCAGTTCGCTCTCTTAGTTATCAGCTGCCTGAGAAATAAATCCTATAGCCAATCGTAGGGTCCCAATGGATGAAATATGCTTCTGCCAGCCAATCAGTGATCTTATGAAGGCGGAACTATGACTTTGTTCAGATTTAACAATAGTAGCTAGCTGCGTTAGCTACAGCAAGTCCAAACAAAATAGTCCACCTCCTATTCAACGTTACTGGAACAGCACGTCCAACGGGGAGCTGGAAGTTTAGAACCGCTCGTCAAATCAGCTCTGAAAAACAGTTTTATACCTGCTGTTCGCCCCTCTCGTGTTTAAACCTCGTCGGCGTATGAGCTCATCCAAAGACATGTCCGCCATCCTTCTCGCCATCGATGCGCGTGCATGTGACGAATTTGCGACGAGACGGTAGGAGAAGATAGAAGTGGCGACGGTGGTCGTATTGGGTCAAATGAGAAGAACAATTGCGCGGAAACAACTCAAAGTGCCACTGGCTTGAAACATAACCTTCGCTGAACGGAAACACGTGACTAAAGCACTCGATTGGCGGAATTCGGAAATTTCATCTGGAAGTCTCGATAAATTCTGTAAATAATATCGATATCATATGTGTTGATTCTGATGATATAATGAAAAAGCAGGTTGTTATCGTAGAAGCAGGGGGTTACTACAGTAATGGGGGGGGGGTTGGGCTGTGCGGGGGGTGTGTTCACTAGAGGAGTACTGTCACTTTAACGTGTGAGCAGATTAACCAAAACACGGAAGCTATTCCCTTTACTGTCCCATAAGTCTGTGCACCGTCACACAACAGTACAAAAAATAGTCGCGAAATGGATAATATTGTCGAGCACAGTGAAATGTATACATATGTACTATCCATATTGTGAGATCAGATCAAAGTTGTTTCATTTGTAACCATGAAAGTTTGCAGGAAACGTGGTGACCTTTAATTCTTTCGGTACCGTGATAGTGATCGCATTGGATGAGTGTCGGTGGGTTCGCCTTGACATTTGATTGGTTATGCCTTAAACTGATGAGTAAGGAAAATAACGACGCGGGGTGACGCCCGTGTCCTCGCCCTGTATTGCGAGAGGAATTTTTGAAAGGGTACAGGTCTGCCTAGTGCGAGTGACTTGCCTACTTTGCGAGATGCTCGCCAGGTCATTGATCTGCCCCGTCCCTAACAGGTAAAAGATATGATTCGATACAAATAATGTGCATCCTCGATGGCTGCTGAAAACCGGATTGTCATCATCTGTTTTTATTCTACTCGTAATATACCGTTTGAGTTGAGAATAAGTCATCTAAAATGGCTGCGTTTCACTTCAATAACTAAAAACCCAAAATCTCTTACTGTATTTAATCTGCCACTTTCCGAGCGACTGTATTAGAGGTGAACACGTTGCTTTAGACATTCGTTAAACAGTAAGCTGCTAATAATGTTCCTGTACATAAGTGTCCTTGAAAAATATTTTCCTGGAATTTAACACAAAAATGTCATGAAAATAGTTTGACTCATTATAATTTGCCTTGTCTTTGAATTATCATTTATCTAATAAATGTTGCACTTTTTGAATCATGTGTCCACAATTTTGCCTATTAGAAGCTTGTGGATTCCTATAATTTGATCAGTTACATTTCCTTCTCATACGAATATAAAATTCTTCAGGACATACACACATTTCTGACATAATGAGACAGTGCGTTTTGAAGGGGTAATAAATCCCAAAAATATGGAAACAGCAATTAAGAAAAAAATAAAGACTCAATAAAATTCTGGGAATACTATTGTGGTACAAGTGCGGCCCACAGACATTTTTTATTTTACATTAGAAAGGCAAAGCTGTTGAAATTGTATACTCCATCAATTGAATAACTGTCATATGTATAGTGTGTGATATCACTATTTGCAGATCATGGATTTCATATATGAATCAAAATCAATCACCATGTATAGTTGTATTGTTATAGGACATCTGTGTAACAAATACTGTACACTCTCCTTGTGGCTAAAGACAGCTCACCCTTAGAAGTCCACACTATCATCTTTATAGAATTATACTGTCTACACACAGTAATGAAGTGAAATGTTGTCCATCTGTGTTTTAACGGAGATGGGCATTTTATTCCCTTTTTGCGTAAACTAGACTAATGTGGTTGGGGGATGACAGTAGGGTGTACATCCCTGAAATTACAGCATTCTTTCTACAGGCAAAATTCAATTTGGCCAAGTGGTGGCACTACAGGAAATGATAGAGGGTCCATTAAATCAAAGAGAAACTGTTAAAGGCTTCTGGAATATTCATAGCAAATATTACCCAATTCCTGAATTGCTGTAATTAAAAGAAAAAAAAAGTTTGGCCCACATACTGTTGTATGCCTGTGTCCATGAACATTCAAATCCTAGGGAGTTTCCCCATGTCTTCACTGAAATGATACCAGCATTACTCGACACTTTGGTTGTCATGCATTTCGCATGTTGCAGTCTCGCAGGAGCTGTGTCACAATTACTGCGCATGCTGAAAACTTATAAAGTTTTCAGCCTAACAAAATGAATCTGCTCGACTTTCAATCTGCGTTAAAAACAAAACAAAAAAAAAAACGGGATGCTACACCATGGCAAACAGGCCCCTGTCCCAACTTTTTTGAGACCTGTAGCAGCCATCAAATTTGAAATTAGCTCATTTTGTGGATAAAATTGTAGAATTTCTCAGTTTCAACATTTGCCATGTTATCTCTGTTCTATTGTGAATAAAATACTGGTTGGTGAGTTTTGAAAGTCATAGCATTTTGATTTCATTCACAATTTACACTTCGTCCCAACTATTTAGGAATTGGGGTTTGATCAGGACCAAGAGGTCTTGGCATTTGTATATATGGACAACCTGGAGGTGATACTAAAGTATCACTGAGTGGATTCAGTGTCATCAGGAAGTGTTACATCTATGTCAAGGCAATATTGACCTGATTATTCTCACTACACAGGAGCAATAATTAATTAAAACTAATGAAAATGGTGTTTGTTTTCATAGTCTGTCATTTTAGTTCACGTTGAATCCATTATGATTTTTCCCTTATGGAATGGGTACGATGTTGAAAAATGCCCGAGGTCATGAGCGCTTCACTACTCTCAGACAAAACTGCAGTTAGCCCACTCATTGTGGTGAAATTAACCAGTTACCATGTCAGGGCATACCTTCACTTAATTTGCACAAGATTTTATTCTTAAAAAACCAAATTGCTTTGAACAGACTCAAATTACAGGCTTGTACACTGAGGGGCTAGTTCATCAGACAGACTGGGCAATAGAGCAGGACTAATGTCTATTTTGAATGACATGTCAGTTTGCCCAAGGACTACACAACCTGCATCCATGAAACCAGTGCAGTTCTGCAGTCACCTTCAGTCCGCAGGAAGCACTACCATCTACATACATACGGTGAGTAAGTGAAGCAGACCCACCTCGTTTCAATGGAAACAGCCATTTTATTCAATTTTGGTGAAAATCAGACATCAAAGCACAAACACCCAATCCCCCTGACAGTTGACAGTCAGTATGCTGCCTCTCTTCTGTGCGCGTGTTTAATTTCTCAATATTATTTCACGTCAGTAATTCAGGGTACAGACTTTATGTGCGGTATTGCATCAGATCGGGTTGACATTAAGCATGTTGGCATGTTCGCTGCAGTCCTGGGGGGACAGCTGTGGTCTGTACGGCCGGATTCACATTTGAAGTCCTCACATACAGGCTGACATCAGGGTAGCTGCCACCTGCGTGCTGGGCGCACTCGCTTTTAAAACTTTTTTTTTTCAAACCTTTCATACGAGAGTCCCAGGGAGATTAGGTATCTTTTTATGCATTTTTAACAAGGATCATCTTAAAATAAAAAACAAAACAATAACCCCAATAGCCATGCTAAAATAAAATAAACAGCCTTTGGGTGCATCTGTCTCACGCTGTCAGCTCCACCCCCATATTCTCTGGAAGTACAAATCCCCATCTCCCCTCTCACTCTGCATCCATCTCCACCTATTCTGCTGCATCCCCTCCTTCTGCGGGAACTTTTCCGGCATCCAAGATGCAGACGCCATCCATTTGCCACCAGAGCCCTGTGAAGAACAGTCCTCTAAATGGTCAGTGGTATCACATGATCATGTGCCTCAGTGCACTGTTTTGCGCATGTTCAAGTACAAACTACTGGAACCTAACTGGACTTTGATCAGTGCAGTCACTTACCTAGCGAAAAGGCTAACCAAGAGTGCCATTTACCTAGCTAGTAAGGCTAAGTACTAGCATGAAAGATTTAAAAAGATAAAAAGAAAGAAAATCCATGTTAAATTTGAGTTTGATTCGCACCTCCGTTATGTTGTTGGCAACCTTTCCGATGCCGTCACAAGGTTTGTGATTTGGAAGCCAGCTTTTCAGGGCCAACTAGCTTTGCAAAACAAGCTCTGATATGAAAACTTCTTTCATCACTGCCGAACTACATGGGTTGTAGTGCTACGATAGCTTCTTTGGCCAGCTAGGTGACTAGCCAGAAAGAATGATAAGTGCGTATCCTACAGGAACTAGCGAGTCAGCTACACACACTCTGCGTCATGCCCATTAAGGGGTCCAATACTTCACGAGGGCTTGGGAATCGCTAACAGATGGACGGCTTCTGCGTCTCGGAGGCCTCGGCAGTTGCCACGCACATAATCGATGACCCTCGCCCTTGCCCCGCCCCCTCCTGTATATATACGGTATGTACACTCCAGGCCTGCCCGTCTCTGCATCCCTATAGCTCCCCCGACTCCCTCTCTTCCGAGCTGGACCGTCTGTCCCTCTCCAGAGACACCGATCTCTCCCGGTCTTCACTGGGGTCCCGCCCCCGGGGCAGCTCGTCCAATGGGGACGGCCCCCTCTCCATCATCCAGCCTTCTCGCTGCTGCCACTCGCCCCGCCCCTCACTCCCCCGCTCCAGTGACGAGGACCTCTCCCGTTCCCTGAACTGTGGGGACGACCTGTCCCGGGAGGACCTGAGGAACAGGAAACAGGAAGTCAGATGGACGCATAAACAGCCCGCTTTTCGCCATCCCTGCACCAGCGGGAGGAAATCATTGCAGATGGAAGGCAAAAATTCTGTTATAATTCTCGAACTGACCCAGAAATTGTTATAATGGCTCAATATTTTGCCACTGAACGAGCAGTCTGAGGTCACCAGGCACTGACAGTTTTATCTGTACTGTAAGCCTTAGGCTTTTCTACTAGGCATGTCTATTTTCTGTGAAATATTATGTGCTGTATAACTCTCCAGTACTAGTGCCTGAGGGCATGGCTAAGATCATCTTCTAACTGGTGAGGCCACAGGCCCTGCACACATGCCAAACCAGTTGCACCAGTCAGTTGTCTGAACTCCTTCATGTTTATCAGCAGGACTGCATTTCAACAAAAGCACAACTGCACACATCGCTCTCAGCACCATGCCCCATTACTGGAATGCTGTCTCCCTTTGTAAACAAATCTATTCTCATGGTAAATAAATCAGACTGGAGTATATTTGGAAACCTACACTATGAAAGAGGAACAGACTGAGGGTGCGCCGTCAATCCATTACTTTACAGTTATTTTAGGTGGCGCTTTTAGTCAAAGTAATTAAACAGCTGGTTAGCCCATGCAGGGGCCGATCTCCCCGGGGCACAGTGGGATTATGGGCTCTGCACAAGGGCCTGACAGCTGCACAGATCTGACCGTGGTTTGAGCCCCCATCCCTCCAGGTCCAAACCGAGCATCTCAGCCCCAGGCTGTCGCCCCTGATTTTCCTCCCCTACGTCTAGTCCTCATGTCCTGGCCGCCCTCCGGGTCTGGACCCAACAACGTCCCGTACCAGTCAAGTGCTTTAACCATGAGGCAAGATTATGTTCTAATGGCACGTTCAGCGCTTTTCTTTGAAGGTTATACGGAAACGCATGGATCGCACCCACCATCTGTCTGCTCGCAACTCAGCTTCTTCAATTCAGTCAGCATGCACGTCTTAAGATAGCGGGAGGAATCCGGGGTACCTGGAGGGAAGTCCCTTGAACACGAGGGGAGCGCCGAATCTCCAGTCACCCCCCACCCCCCCCCCCAGGCCGGGTCGGACCTGAGCCCCAGACCTCCTCGCTGTGAGGAAGCAGGGCTGGACCCCACACTGGCCAGGTTAGCCCCCCCCCCTCCCCACTCAGCGGTCGTACCTCTTCTTCTTGCTGCGGTGCGAGTGAGATCGGGACCGGTGTCGGTCCTTGTGCCGATGCCTCCTCTCGCGGTCCTTCTCCCTCTCACCTCCTCCCTCCTCTCGCGAGCGTGAGGATCGGTGTCGCCGGGAGTGATGGGAAGAGCTGGCTCCGTCCCTGCAGGGCGGGCAGGAGTTTCGCATGTTCATCTTTAACCCTTTCCTTTTTCATACTCACTCCCCCCCCCTTTACGGCACCATATTGTGTCTGATCATGATTTTTCCTTTGTTTCCCTTGAGTGTAAAATTTAATTAATACAATGAAAGTAAGTTCAATTCATTTATGTTTTCTTGAGTAGGGTCTTGAGTCATTGTTAAGTTTTACCGACGCTTGATGGTATGCTGCCTGTTGTTTACCCCAGTGCGTTTCTTGGATGTTTTGTTAATGTACACTGTGCTTTCATCACCTACGCCACAGAAGGGTTCTCTTTCACCTCTGGTTAGTGGGCATGTTTGTTTCTTTCAAACATTACAGAATAAGAGTCATCAGCAGATGAAATATCCCCCCAACCCCCACAATATAATCTTAGAAATCTCAAAGTATCAAAAGGCACCAGTCTAGGACCTGATTAATATGCATAGCTAATCTCGTTTAAAAAAATATTGAATGGTATTTGAGTCCTTGTCAGGAAATATACTTATTACAGACAGAAGTATGCACGGACGCATGGACATACTGATGACTATATCCCCCACATTTATATGCCAGGGGGATGAAAATATATGGACAGAGTTTTATACATTTTTTCCAGAGGTGTGTCGCCGCCAAATTTAGAAGTGATTTCATTATGCGAGCGAAAATTCTGGCTCCAGGAATTTTTAAAGGGATTCTTCACCATTGATAGACAGGGCCATTGTGACATTTCTGCTTTTAACTCCAGAAATGCACACAGTAAAAAGATATGAACATTCAGGGGAACCCTCCTTGATTTAAGTGCGTGGTGATGCATGATTACGCTACTCCGGTGTCCCAGACATCAGGGGGTCTGTTGGGTCTTGGCAGAGATGCGCTCTCTGAATGCTCTTGTTAGCAGTTGCCTTACAATGATTGTCGCATACAAAACCAATAAAGGCTACTTTTCCTTTTCCATCACTCAAAATTCAGTGGATGCTTCAGCACAAAATCAATTTTAATCTCGATTTGAATTTATAGATTCTATGTTCCCATGGGCTAATTCTCAAAGGGGGTGGGGGCGGTGGGGGGCTGGAAACAAGACCCGGGGTCAGATTGTAATCCGGGTTACGATTACGCTAATTTCGATGGGCCCGTAATCGTAATCTCTAATTTTGCAGGGACTGTTGTCATTATTTGTTGTTGCACAAGTTATTATTTCACAAGTAATTCTACAATACGAAAACAATGCTTAATCATTTCACAAGTTATTTTCTAAATAAATAAATGCATCAATATACATGTACCATTTTAAAGATATCTCCACAAAGACACCTTAGTCTAACCAGTCGTAATCATGATTGTAATGTAGATTGTAACCGCAATAATAAATTCTAAACCCATGTATTGGTAATCATACATTTTTGGAGGACTGTAATCGTAATCTTTAAAAAATGTCTTGTAATCATTGTAATCGCACTGATTATGCGTAATCCACCCCAGGTCTGCTGGAAACTACTCCAGCCTCCAATGGGCAACAGACAGAAACACATTCCGGAAAGTCCGCCCATCCATCATACAGCACACACACCATTCACTCGCTCACACATCCCTGTGGGTAATTTATGGACTCCGTTGAGCCTAAAACGCATACTTTTTTAGTGGGAGAACTGGGCATAGAAGACCTAGAAAGTGATGCACATACAGTATTCTCCAGTCATTGCCCACCTGTATCTTTCTCCACTTCTCGACCGTGTCCTATTTAGAAAAAACAGAGAAAATAATGACTTATTAATGACCAACAAGCTATTAGTGTCACTAGCATCACAGTACTTAATCAGATTTCATATATTCAGAGGAATGTCAAAGGTGTGAACAAAAGCAAGTCAAAAAAACTAGTCTGCCAGTTACAGTTAGAGGATAGTGAAGACAGTTCACGGCTCTCCTCCGAAGCTCGTGCCCGTCAGCTACTGCTGCTTATACCGGACGCAAGACGAATTGTTTGCACCGACAGATAATTGTTTATTGACGTTAAGTGTGTTGTTTTAATCGCTTATTGTAACGTTGCGTGTCGTGGTAGACGTATTGACGAATAATTAGAATGTATGCTAGCTGTCTAGCTAGCTAACTACTTGACTGAGCTCGATGTTTGGCAACCTAACATTATCATTGAAAGCTAGCTGAGTTTAAAACTTGAGTTAGCATTATCGCTCACGATGGCCGGGTTGGGCCCCCCTGGACTCACCGTGAATCTCCCAAGGAAGATGGTTGTCAGTGAAGTTCTGTGCTTTGTACAGAATAAGATGGACAACACCAGCTTGGACTATCTTGTAAAGGCCGTGTCGAACTTCTACAACGATGTGCATATTGAAGGCGCCAAAAAGCTACTGTTTGACCAGTGTAGTGAGGGTGCATCACGTATGAAGAAGCGACAGGGTCCAAACCGTAGGCAGGAGAACATCAAGGATATCTACAACAAACTGAACGAGGTGGGAATCGCTGCACCCCACTTTGTAGCGCAGAACCTGATGAACTTGCCACCGACTACACTCGAGTCGTTTGACCTCGCGAAGCTTTCAAACGATCTCGGACATGTGATGGCCCTTGAACAGAACGTGACATCGGTGTTCGAGATGATAGCATTGATTCAGACGGATGTAGCAGTGATCAAGACCCAGTTAGCCAGCACCGGTGTTCCTGCCGCCGAGCCGGCACTGAGCGAGCGGGCTGAGGACGAGTCTGGGGATGTCATCACCAGCGATGACGAGACTGAGAACCCAGATGAGCTACCGACTGTGCCCAAGACTGCTGACACGAATGGCAATTCTGATGGTGGACAGGCAGCTCACGATGCTACTCCAACCGACAACGTGGATGCTGCCGTTGTGACCACCTCCTCTGCTGCTGGTGGCGTCGCTAACGAGGCAGCCATTGACCTGCAGGAAGACTTTGATGGCGTTGTCGTGTCTCACAGCCGGAGGAAGAAGAAGACGTTCGCCGCCGCTGCCAAGTCTCCGCGGTTGCCTGCATCGCAGCTTCGTGTAGCGACCAGACAACCCCAGCAGCATCTCCGTGTTGTGCCAAAGACTGAGAGGCAACCATCTCCAAAGGGACAATGTCAGGTTTTTATTAGCAGACTTGTACCTTCAACTAAAGTTCACCACATTCGTAGCTATCTGAGATCTAAGAAGGTTACTGTCAGTATTAAAATCGAGCAACTTGACACTAAACATTCTAGCTACGCATCATTCAAGTTGACAGGCCCTGCCAGCTGCAAATCAAAACTTTTGAGTGACAACTTCTGGCCTGATCAAATGTATTGTAGAACTTTTTTTGATAAGAAGAAGTACTAGCTGTATTAGCTTGTTTTCTAGTCGTGTTTGTTCTCCATTACGTTCAGTCTTAGGGTCTGTTGTTACAACTCTCAAAATGTGAAAACCTCCACTGATGAGATCTCTAATCTTTGTGACTCTCATGATGTAGTCCTATTACAGGAGCATTGGTTGTTTTCACATGAACTGTCAATGTTGAATCATATACATAGTGACTTCGCTGGACAGGGTATATCTTTTATGGATACTGAGGAAGGTGTACTTTTGCGACGTCCTTATGGTGGTGTCGCTATTTTGTGGCGTATATCTTTATCAGATTGTTGTGTTATAAAATCATACAACTGCAATAGGATTATTGGTCTTGATGTTACTATTGGTACGTTCAATGTTTTATTATTATGTGTGTATTTTCCCTGTGATAATGCTGACAATACTGATGAGTTTTCTCACTGTCTCAGCTTAATGAAACAGGTTATTGTTGAATTTCCTACACCTTATGTGTATGTGTTGGGTGATTTTAACGCTAGTCTGTCTCGTTCTACCCGTTTCGGTGAGGAGTTAATTTTATTTTGTGAGAGGTACTCTTTACATATCTCTGACAATATTTTATTACCTGCTGAAACTTTTACTTATGTTAGTATGGCCCACGGTACAACTTCGTGGTTAGACCATTGTATTACTACTGCTACTGGTCATGATAATGTCACTAGTGTTAAGGTGTTACCTGACTATGTTAGCTCAGACCACCTACCATTGTCTGTCACTATTCAAACACACAGTAATGTAAGTGGTGCACGGGGAGCTTCCTCGGCCACGTCAGGTAGCAGTAAGGTCTACAAGTGGTGCGATGCCACTGAGGCTGACCTATTCAGGTACCGTGAGCACACCCGCAGGGGGCTTTGTAACATCCAGGTTCCTATGGATGCTATTAGGTGTAGTGATCGTGATTGTGAGGCTCATAAGGATGATATTGATAAATTTTACAGTGATGTTGTTGATGTACTGAATGCAGGTGTTGGTGACTGTATTCCATATCACAACATTTCCACTCAACATAACATCCCAGGCTGGAATGATGTTGTTCGCGAGGCTCATACAGCGGCTCGGGATGCTTTTGCTTGGTGGAGAAATAACAATAAGCCTCGTAATGGTCCCATCTTTGAAAATATGAAGTTATGTCGAGCTAGGTTCAAATATGCTTTACGTAGTTGCAGACGAAATGAGGACAGTATCAAATGAGATAAGTTGGCTAGTCACATGAGCGAACTTAACATGATAGATTTTTGGAAGCAGATTATACGCATGAGCTCTTCTCAGTCTGCTCGATCTAATACTATTGATGGTGTTTCTGGTGATGTTAACATAGCTGAAAAATGGAAATGTCACTATGAATCTGTTTTCAACTCTGTTAAGAATGTGTCTTTGAAAGAATCTGTGTTACGTGATGTTCACTCTGTTAACGATACCACTGATTTATCTTTTGTTCCACCAAATGAAGTTGATACTCTCATTAAGGGTCTCAAGAAGGGCAAATCTGCTGGGCCCGATGGTCTTACCGCTGAATGCTTGATTAATGCTAACTACAACGTGTGTGTGCTTTTATCTCTGTGTTTTAACTGTATGTTTGTTCATGGATATATGCCGGCCATGTTGATTGAGTCTGTTATTATTCCTCTTGTTAAGAATAAGTGTGCTAGTCTCTCAGATATGAACAATTACAGGCCCATTGCTATTGCCAATGTTATCTCAAAAGTGTTAGAAGGTCTAATTATGAACAGGATTGAGGATTACTTGTGGACTAATGACAACCAGTTTGGTTTTAAACCTGCTCATTCCACAGAAAAGGCCGCTTACCTACTGCACGAATTCATAGATTATTTTAGGAGTCGCTCTACTAGTGTATATGTTACATTTCTTGATGCTAGTAAGGCATTTGACAAGATCAATCATTGGTCACTGTTTAGGAAACTTATCGATCGAGGTGTTCCTATTTATATTGTTGGTATTTTGTTATATTGGTACAGAAGTCAAACGATGTTTGTTAGGTGGGGAAATGTGATCTCTTCGAAGTTCTCTGTTACCAATGGTGTAAAACAAGGTGGTATTCTCTCGCCGTTGTTGTTCAATGTGTATGTTAACGATCTGTCTTCTTTGTTGAATGATACCAAACTTGGTGGTCTATTGCATGATACTCAACTGAATCACATTTTCTATGCCGATGATCTTTGTTTGTTGAGTCTTAGCACTGCAGCGATGCAGCAACTTCTATCAGTTTGTGAAGCTTATGGTTCTGAAAATGACATTTTGTTCAATGCCAAGAAGTCCATGTGTATGTCTTTTAAGCCCAGAGGTGTGAAAACCTCTGACCCAGTTATGTTGCTCTGTGGAAATCCATTAGAATTTGTTGAGAAGGCAAAGTATCTGGGCGTCTGGTTTGAATGTCACAAAACCAATGCTGATTGTAGTAGGCAGATCAGGAAAATGTATGCTCAGACTAATTTACTGATTAGAACTTTCAATAGGTGTTCACCAGAAGTGAAATGTACGTTATTTAAAACTTATTGTACATCCATGTATTGCTCACCGCTGTGGTTTAGCACCAATGTTACTGTTCACAATAAGTTACGTGTTGCTTATAATAACTCTTTGAGGAGATTGTTAGGTGTTCCTAGGCGAGCAAGTGCAAGTGATATGTTTGTCTCAGTCAATATTCCGTCTTTTGGTGAACTGTTGCGTAAAAATGTGTATAATTTTATCAGGCGACTCCAATCGTGTTCAAATTGTTTTATTGTTGCACTTGTTAATTCATCAACCCCGCTACATTCCAACGTTTGGAAGTGGTGGCGAACCATTTTATATTGATCTAGTCACTGTATCATATTATTATGATTATTATTATTATTATTATAGTTATTTTTTATTGTATTTTTGTACCATACTATGAACTTCGAGTTTGAAATAAACAATTGAATTGAATTGAATTGAACTCACCTTCGTCTATCCCTTTCTCGCTCTCTCTCCCTCTCCCGCTCTCGCTCCCTCTCTCTCTCCCGCTCCCTCTCTCGCTCTCTTTCCCACTCCCTCTCTCTCTCCTCCTCTCGGTCTCTTTCCTCCCGCCTTCTCGTCCGCATCAGCTCCTGTTTTTCAGTAACTTTTTTCTGTTGAAACGGGGGAAAACAGGAAAAAAAATTCAGTTTGGGTTACTTCAGAAAATTAAACCTGGGGACTTTTACAATCAAGTCTGTCCAAAAAAAAAAAAAAAGAAAAAAAAAATGACTTGACACATAAGACCCCCTTCGGTGCACGTTTGTTTTGACACTAGTGGTGCAAACAGGTACTGCACTATGCATTCACATTTCTAAGTTTGCAAGGGACAAACGCAAGCAGATGGACAGACATGTTGACAATACCAGGGTTCCCAGCATTTCATGAAAACAAAATTCTGCGTTTTCCCTCATTTTTCCCTGAGTAAATCCTGAAATTTCCAGGAGATATTTTAATCACACAAAACGCTCAGAACTTCGGTGGCGGGCACAGGATTTACTGTAGCAGTGAGCGACTGAACACTTGAACAATGTTTTGAATGGAGTTACAAATTGGGTGTCATTATATTTGTAACTCATGGCCTCCCTTCTCCCCTTATAGCAATCCTCTCCACACCATTATAATGAAGTGATATGGTATACATGCATTGGATCCTGTCCTTCCAGTTATGCAAGTCAGAAAGCACTTGAGGATTGGTGGTACTCTTTCAAGACATGATCCAGTGTACTGTAGTGTATATTGAGCTAGACTACCCCTAACTAGAGAACAATGCATATTAACACAACATTGTCTAACAGTAGTTAAACAGGTTACCAGGATATTTCATGAGTTCATCCTTTCAGAACACAGACAGATGTCCAACCTGACACTGCCATAAAGCATGGTGGGCATGAAAGTGAACCATATCACTGCACCAGAAGATCAGCAGAGAAATCCCCACCACCACCCCTACATGTTAACCCCATCACCCAGCTAAGCAGGATGTCGCGAGAAATGCTAGACAATATCGTGATGTGCTGCTTATGACAGCCCTGCAGGCCAGGGGCACTTAACTCCCTCTTGGCTTTTTAGTTTCCGGAAAACACATTCAGAGATGACAGTGCTTAATCAGTATACTGAAGCCTACGATATGCGCATATGGCGGTCATTCCAAATATTCTGTATAACATACTAAAAAGCCACCTTAGCCAGTAAGTACGGATACATGTATGTACACTGTAGAAGCTGAACATGGACTCAATGACTCAAGATTAGAATTACTAGCATTAATACAAGTAAAAGTCAAAATCTCAGACAGATCATTTTTGATCAGTGTTCAAATTCCCTGAGTTTTCCCTGATTTTGTCCGTTTTTCTCAAATTCCCTGAGTTTTCCCCATCCGGAAAATGTGAAAGTCATTTTTCAGGTTTTCCCTGATTTCCAGAGTCGCTGAATACTCCTTCAGAAACGGACTAGACTCAGTTCACCGCATCCCAACCCTTGTGATAGTTTTGAGTTGTAATTTTGAGAACCAACAGTGATGTCCCCAGTCAAACTCGTGAAAAACAGTTCTCAGGTAGAGAATAGAGAAGTATACAGCAGTGAATTACCATCTCTCGTGAAAAACAGGCAGCAACATGTAGAGTTACCCGCTTGATGCACAATTCTCTCGTTTCCGTGGTGATAAAGTGACAGGTTCACGGTTGGGTGACTATGTTGGAAAGCCACCAAAATCAGAGGTGAGATCTGAACCCTGGCCTGTCACTCATGATGGCTTTTGAAGTTAAAGGTGGTAACAGTGAGGAAGAGTTAAAAACGAGCCTAGCAAAGGGCAGTAATGCTTCTGTCAACAGGAAGTGTTGCTCCGTTAACCCAACTCGTCCACACATCACCATGTCTCAACTAGCGAACTAGCCGAGTTAGCCTTTCCCCCACACTCCATCGTGAGGTCGCATCGTTTCGAGCCTCTCGCTCACCCTCAGTTTGTCAAGCTTTTCCCGGATCTCGATGAAGCCCAGGTGCAGTTTCCCGCCGAAGTGGTCGGCCAGGCGACGGTCATTGTCATGGAGACCCAGGTAGGCAGAGCACACCTCGCAGACCCTCAACTTCTGCTGCTGGAAACTGGAGGCCGGCATGGAGTTCCTGTACACGTCCTTATAAGGGCAATAAATATGCACATCCTCATAAGGGCAATAAATGAACAAGTCCATATTGGGGCAATTAATGTACACAACCTTATAAGAACCGCATCTGTGATGTAGTTTCACTTAACATAGAGTAATGCACTGTAATGTAATGCATTTCATAGTATAATGCAATGTATCGTAGTGTAATATAAAACCCCAATTCCGAAATAGTTGGGACAAAGTGTAAATTGTGAATAAAATCATAACGCAAGGACTTTCAAATCACACCAGCCAATATTTTATTCACAATAGAAGAGATAACATAGCAACTGTTGAAACGGAGACATTTTACAATTTTATCCACAAAATGAGCTCATTACAAATTTGATGGTCGTTACAGGTCTCAAAAAAGTTGGGAAATGGGCCTGTTTACCATGGTGAAGCATCCCCTCTTCTTTTTAACACAGAGTGGAGGCGTCAGGGCATTGAGGAGACAAGTTTCATGAGTTTAGCCATTAGAATTCAATCCCACTCTTGTTTAATACAGGCTTCCAGCTGCTGGAGAGTTTTGGGTCTCCTTTGACAGACTTTTCATTTAATTATGCGCTAAATGTTCTCAATCGGTGAAAGATTAGGACTGCAGGGAGGCCAGTTCAGCACACGGACTCTTCCACTACAAAGCCATGCTGTTGCAATAGCTGCAGCATGTGGTTTTGCATTGTCCTGCTGAAATACACAAGGCATTCCCTGGAATAGATTTCGTCTGGAGGGGAGCATATGTTGCTCTAAAACCTTTATATACCTTTCAGCATTCATGATGCTTTTTTAAACATGCAAGTGTCCCACACCATATACACTAATGCATCCCCATACCATCAGAGATGTTCTCTTTTGCACTGAACGCTGATAACAGGAGGGGTGATCTTTCTCCTCTTTAGCCCGGAGGACACGACGCCCGTTATTTCCAACTAGAATGTTAAATTTGGACTTGTCTGACCACAGGACACTTTGCTACAGTCCATTTTAAATGAGCCTTGGCCCACAGAACACAGCGGCTCTTCTGGATCATGCTCAACAATGGCTTCCTTTTTGCATGATGGAGTTTTTAGGTAGCATCTGTGGATGACATGGCGAACTGTTTACAGACAGTGGTTTCTTGAAGTATTCCTGGGCCCATTTAGTAATGTCAATGACAGAATCATGCCGGTGAGTGATGCAGTGGCATCTGAGGGCCTGAAGATCACGGGCATCCAGTAAAGGTCTTCGGCCTTGTCCCTTACGCACAGAGAGGCTTCCAGTTTCTCGGAATCTTTTAATGATGTTATGCATTGCTGATGATGAGACCTTCAAAGCCTTTGCAATTTGACGTTGAGGAACATTGTTTTTAACGTATTCCACAGTTATTTTTATGTAAGCCTTTGCAGGTTGGAGAGCCTCTGGCCATCTTTATTTCTGAGAGACTCAGCCTCCCAATGACATCCCTATTAAGGCCAGTCATGTTGCACACCTGACGCTAGTTAACTTAATTACTTGCTAAATGTTCTTTCAGTTGATTCTCTTATATATTAATAGCTTTTTCAGCCTTTTTTTGCCTGTGTCCCAAATTTTTTGAGACCTGTTGCAGCCAGAAAATTTGAAATGGTCATTTTCTGGATAAAAATGTAAAATGTCTCAGTTTCAACATTTGAAATGTTATCTATGTTCTATTGCAGGGGTCGACAAGTAACTTGGACTGCGGGTCAAGATATTTCCTCGCCACTAGGTGGCGGGCCTGAGGCCAGGCTATGGCCTAGTAAGACGCTGGGATAGGTGCCCCTAAGGCCCACTCGCAAAAACCAGGCCAACATGGAGAATGGTGAGTCTAATAAAAATAACTAATGACAATAAATAAACCATGTGGACTGTGCACAAGCCCATCAACAGTCTGTTTTGATAATTTAATAATCTTAATGGTCTTGGCATCTCTTTCAGTACTGAGTCATCTGCAAAAGTGAAAGAGCAAATGATGGCAATGATGGGCCCAGGTTAGGTATATTAGGCTACTAGTAATATTAGACCATCTTGGGCTACTTTTATTTTGAAATACTTGGTTGACCACCTCCTTACAATAATATAATGTTCGCCGTTTTGGTGGAAATACCATGCAGAGAGGAATAAGTTGAATTAAAAAGATGTCTCTATCAAAAGGTAGAAAGAGGAAAGCTGACAGCAAAAACAGAGCCTATAAAGAGGAATGGAGAGACAAATTTGCGTTCATCTTACCCAGTTGCGGTGATGGAAAGCCCGTGTGTCTCATATGCAAGGAAGTTGTCATGGTTTACAAAGATTAGGGGTGTCAACATCTACACGTGTAAACGGCTACACGGGTAACAAATCATAACCGTTTAGAAAAATCAATAACCATGTACACGTCATTTTTTCGTCATCTTCCTCCTCCTCGTACATTTCTCACCAATACATATAGTTGCCTATTTTTAGGGGTGATAATGTTGCCTGAAAGCTTCAGATAATAACATTAACTAACTATACACTTAAATGTTCCCACTAGTGCAGTTATCCGCATACAGATGCATGGAGCGCAATGTTACGCAGCGCAGCTACAGCCAGTGTCGCGCCACTTCAAGAATAGGCTGCGAAGGACTTGAGAAGAGGCGCTCAACATCTTCTCCATGAGCAAATGTGGTGCAGCTGACAACAAAAACTGTTAATGGCTTGTTATTTTAGCCTATATTGTTGCGTGTTGTTGTACGTGATATTGTTCGTTGGTGTTCTGTCGGCTTTTCATGACCGGATCATGCATCCTTGCGTCTAAAGAGGAGGAAGAAAACATTTTTTTCGCCAATTTTAGTGAATAATTGTGAGAGTCCCACTCTACTTTTTTAACTTTGTGGATATAAAAGCGAAGTTTTTTCCTCTCACTTCAGCTTACTTTGGCTTCTTTTTGAGTTGCTTACTCTCGCCAATTCCAAATTACATTTACTCTGATATGTATATTAAAATTCAGACGCAGCTTCCTTTGCGAGAGAGGGATGCAGTTTGCACTTCAAGTTTAAAAAAAAATGTACAAAAGTGAGCAATAGTTAAGATAATGATTAAACAAGTGTAGAAGCGAGCAGAGCTCACATATCCCCGCTTTATGTTTGAACGAATCTGGACGCACAGACACACGGACGGACGCACGGAGCGCTATATACCCCCGACTACGTCATGGCGGGGGTATAATAAAAAGAAGGTTAAACCTTTTTCAGCTTTCACTTGTATGTTTTCTTATCTGTCAAAATGATAGAGGAATTTATTTTCAACTCATTTTACTCTCTGTGCTTATATAGCGTAACTGCGATAGAAAAAGCTCATAAATCTCCAACGTTTAACCGGGTACATGTCGGTTAGAAGTCCCGTGTACACGTGTAGAAAAAAAATTGTAAACGTTGACACCCCTTACAAAGAGTATAATGTATTATGTATTATGTATTATGTCAGGTGGCATCACGAAATGAAGCATGGCTCCTTCAACGTTGATTATCCGCTCCGGTCTGTGGCACGAAAACGCAAAATTGAAGTGCTGACAGATGGTTATACAAAGAGCAGCAACATCGTAGTGGGAGGTCTAACATCCCAAGAAAAAGCCACAAGCGCGTGCTTAAAAGCCTCTCGGTTGTTTTTGTCTTCTTGTGCGTTTCGATTCAGGAGCATCCGTTGCCCACCACCTCTGCCATTGTGCGACTGCCCTATCATCGTTTTATTTTATTTCACTTTGCGTAAAAGCCTTCTGGATTATGCCACAGTTACTGGCCTGTTAAATAAAATATGAACCTAGTTTCCTGTGTCACTCTTACGCAAATATTTTGTTGCAGCACGACTGTCGACCTGAAGTTCAGTTAAAGACGGCGCATCTTTTCATAGGCCACACCATTAAGTCAAAAATGCAACTTTTCCTTTTTAGCTGAAGAAGGTGAAATAAAGACAAGCAAGATTACAGCGACAAAGCCTGGCTCTGGTATTCTCTCGTTTCTGCTTAACATCTGGTGCCTGGTAGGCTATAGGCAGGAATCGCAGGAATAGCCTGCTTTTTGGGGGGGGGACGACCCTTGGAGAGGAGAAAAAAAAAAAAGAAACTGATCGGAATCATCTGGCGGGCCAATGCAAATCATTCGCGGGCCAAAATTTACTGTTCGCTGTTGCCAACCCATGGTCTATTGTAAATAACATCGACTCATGTGATCTGAAAGTCATTGGATTTTGATTTTATTCACAATTTACACTTCGTCCCAACTATTTCAGAATCAGGGTTGTAGTTTATTGTAGCGTAATGCAGTGTATTGTAGTGCACCATAATGTAGTTTATCGCAGTGTAATGCAGTGCAGTGTAATGTAGTTTATAGTAGTGTAATGCAGTGCATTGTAGTGTACTGTAATGTAACATAGTTTATCATAGTGTAATGCAGTGTAGTGTAGTTAATTGAAGTGTAACACCGTGCACTGTAGTGTAATGCAGTTTATTGTAAAGCACTGCCATGTAACGTAGTTTATCATAGTGTAGTGCAGTTTATTGTAGTGTGATGCAGTGCACTGTAATGTAGTTTATCGTAGTGTAATGCAGTGTAATGTAGTGCACTGTAATGTAATTTATCGCAGTGTAATGCAGTGTATTGTAGTGCACTGGAATGTAATGTAGTTTATTCCACAGTAATGCAGTGTATTGTAGTGCGCTGTAATGTAATTTATTGCAGTGTAATGTAATTCAGTGTAATGTACCTTATCGCAGTGCAATGCAGTGCATTGTAGTGCACTGCAATGTAGTTTATAGCAGTGTAATGCAATTTATCGCAGTGTAATGTAATTCAGTGTAATATAACGTAGTTTATCGCAGTTTAATGCAGTGTAATGTAATTCCGTGTAATGTAGTTTATCGCAGTGTCGTGCGGTGTACTGGAATGTAATGTAGTTTATCACAGTGTAATGAATTGAGATGTAATGCGCTGGGCGTACGCCTCACCTCCGCCTCTCTCTTCATGATACGGGTCTTCTCCACCTTCTCCAGCACCTGCTGCGCCTCGTCCACGTTTCCCTCCCCGCCCAGCTGCTCTGCCCTCGCCAGGAGCTTCCCGATCTCCTCGTTCAACTCATGCACGCGCTCCGCCTGGGGAGGGGGCCGAGATGTCAGGGTCAGGGGGCGGGGACTCATGATGTAATAGGGTCACATGATGCAGTAACTGAGCTGCATGTAATTGAAGAAAGCTACACATCTCATCATGTGACAAGAAGAAACTTCATTTTAGAGATGGCAATTTCAACACGCACATTCAAACTATTTCGAAAACTTTCAAAACTTCTGGGTTTGACACGGGTTTACGACTCTGCTTCAAAACTTTGGTCACGTGACTAGTGACGTTTTTCATGCCCCCCCGACAATGATCCATGCGTCTTGTTTAACTTATAAACGTTTTAATAGCTGCAGTAAAGGTTTTTGCCTCAAGGATGTGCACTACTGAAATAAATGTGGTTTTGAAACAATTCGGAACATTTCGAAACAGTGGTCGTTTCGTTAATGGTCATTAGAAATTGCCATCTCTACTTCATATCCCCAGCCACCACAAACTCTTGTGTTCAAACCCATTCAAGGTCATGACTAGTAACACACAGTTTCATTCATGTACGTCAAGTAGTTTCCAAGGGAACTTATCCCCACTTATCCAGATGGACAGACGGATGCACGAGCTGCACTGCAGTATCCCATTCAGTGCATTATCTGATATTTTGCATGTGATGACAAGATTTTATAGCTCAATACATGACAATTTTAGTGGTAATGATGTTTTATTTTAAGCAAAGAAGTTCCAACATTATTTGGTAAACAGTTTGATTGCATTATAGGTCTTTATTACAAAAGTTTTAAAATGTGCTTTATCACATTATAAATGGTAATTTCATCATATGAATTTCATAAAGCTGCGACAGGGGGATTTTCCTGAAGATATTTGGTGAAAAGTAAATTCCACACTGACAGTGTAAAATATTTTTTCCGCACAGAGATGGGTCAGAATATAAGAACTGCGAGGTCATGCCGCAGAAGCCGAAAACCTGGGGGTTTCCAAGCCCTGGCTTGATATGGAGCCGAATGCCTCCTAACTGTGGGGTAGAAACATTGCAGAAGGGGGAAACCTGCAGGCACTGTTGGGCTGAATGGCCTGTTCTAATATCCTGTTCCCGTTAGCAGCTTGGGCTGTGTTTTCCCTAAAAGCCCAAAATTCCTCCTAATTTCCAGTTAAAAACCCTGCCAGTCTATATCAGCCTGTTGAAAAAGAACTTCAGTGTAACAGAAGAGGCCCAGGACCAGCTCTCCCATCTCAAACCCAAACCCCACAGATTTTCAGCAGGATATGGGTTCTGTTCCCTGTTCTGTCCCCTGGTATTTTACTCAAAATTAAGCTCAGTACACCTCCAGAATACTAGCTTGGTTAGTTGTTGCCTGGATTTGGTATCCATGAAAACCATTAGAGAGTAAACAAGGGAGTGAAGTACCATCAATCTATAGCCCCCCACCCCCCCCCCCCACCCCCCACAGAAGAGAACCGAGGGGGGATGAGCACACTCCTAGAACATGGGGGAAGAACACAAGAGCTGCATCGTGTGGGGAAGGATGTGCCGCGGGGCTGGATGTGCTGCAGGGAAGGACGGTGGAAGACCGCACCGCACCTTGGCAGCAACCTCAGCGCTGATCTCCTCCTGCGTTTCCGCCAGGCGCTTCTTGGCGATTTCTGTCCGGCGGTCGCAGTCCGCTATGAAGGACTGCAGGTGCTCTGCGGCCTGAGGCAGGGAATAATAATCGCAGCGTTAAGATGAACAGTTACCGCCAACACAGGCAAAGACTCACACACTGGCTCTGGTGCACAAACACATGCCTACAGAATGGGGGCAGCTCATAGTGCTTGACTTAAACTCAAAGGGAAGGTGATTCAAGTCCTAGTTTAGCCAGAGTGAGATCACTTGAGCAAGGATTTAACCAAACATTGCCCCTGGCTCCATCTTGGATCAGATTGGCTCTTGCTTCGTCTTTCTTTAAATAAGCCGTCTCCAATCTCACCCGGATCTAGAATGTCCAATTGGGGAACCGCAAACGAGCATGTTCACACACGACTCATGCTGCCATCTCGGGAGAGCACAACCAGGATGCAGACCTGCAGAAACGCTCACCTGTCTGCTGCCGCTTCTGTTCACTTGCGGCCCAACAAACCTCACATGCACAGTGCTAAGAGTATAACCTACAGGCGCTCAGATGGCCAGTAGGAGGCGCCTGAGCAGCGAACTAAGCAAACCCAGCCCGACAACATCCCACCCAAATCCCCAAGCAGCGTAAAGCCAATTATGCACCGCTCACACACGGCTGCCACCCACAGTCAGCACTGACATGGCTGGATCTGATCCAGAGCCACGGTGGTCACACTCACTCCACAAGCAGTGGCTTTACTGAGAGAGCCAACCCAACTGCACACAGTGCTTCCCCTCGCTCAGTCTAACCAAATGCAAGTGGCCTAGAATAACAGCAATGTATTATCATGACAATAGGAAGAAAACACACAAATTAGAAGATGAGAGGAGAGGGGACCTGGTTACTCACATCAAGTTCAAAGAAGTACTCCTGCTTTTTGGAGGCGATTTCATAGTCCGCTCTGAGTGCCAGGTCATGAACCTTCACGCATTCCCCCAAGTCCATACGCTGCAACGTCACACACATTCATCAGCCAGTGCAATGAAGTTCTTTCTCACAAATCCTCATCAAAGACAAATTTGCAGTCATTCAGGAGACCTTAGTTCACCATGACACAATGAAGATACATTCAGATTCGTGGTAACCAGCCCTGTTGCAAGAGATCTGCCATATTTTGTATTTTCATTTCAACCCTAGAATGGCAAACTCACATTAGCAGCTCAGCACTTCTTCTCAGAGCTGAATGATTTGCGCTTTGTTTTAACTGACGCTAATGCTGTAATCGGGACTTCAGCAATGTCCCTTGCAGACATCATCTGAGTTGTACCAATAATAACGCACACCAAATCTGGGCACTCAAAAAATGCCCGGGGAGAAACAGTGATTTAAGAGCAAAGACGTAGGCAGATAATAAAGCTTTGGTTGGACAGTGTACTGACCGTGTCTGACAGTATGTGGTGCGTGTGCAGATGATGTAGGTTTGGTTGGAGAGTGTACTGACCGTGTCTGACAGTATGTGGCGAGTGTGCAGATAATGGAGGTTTGGTTGGACAGTGTACCGACCGTGTCTGACAGTATGTGGTGCGTGTGCAGATAATGGAGGTTTAGTTGGAGAGTGTACTGACCGTGTCTGACAGTATGTGATGAGTGAGCAGCTAATGGAGGTTTGGTTGGACAGTGTACTGACCGTGTCTGACAGTATGTGGTGCGTCTGCAGATAATGGAGGTTTGGTTGGAGAGTGTACTGACTGTGTCTGACAGTATGTGGTGAGTGTGCAGATAATGGAGGTTTGGTTGGACAATGTACTGACCGTGTCTGACAGTATATGGTGAGTGTGCGGATAATGGAGGTTTGGTTGGACAATGTACTGACCGTGTCTGACAGTATGTGGTGCGTCTGCAGATAATGGAGGTTTGGTTGGAGAGTGCACTGACCATGTCTGACAGTATGTGGCGAGTGTGCAGATAATGGAGGTTTGGTTGGACAGTGTACTGACCATGTCTGACAGTATGTGGTGCCTCTGCAGATAACGGAGGTTTGGTTATAGAGTGCACTGACCATGTCTGACAGTATGTGGTGCCTCTGCAGATAACGGAGGTTTGGTTATAGAGTGCACTGACCGTGTCTGACAGTATGTGGTGCCTCTGCAGATAATGGAAGTTTGGTTGGAGAGAGTACTGACCTTTTCTGACAGTATGTGGTGCGTCTGCAGATAATAGAGGTTTGGCTGGACAGTGTACTGACCGTGCCAGACAGTATGTGGTACAGGTGCAGATAATAGAGGTTTGGTTGGACACTGTACTGACCATGTCTGACAGTATGTGGCGTGTCTGCAGATAATGGAGGTTTGGTTGGGGAGTGTACCGACCGTGTCTGACAGTATGTGATGCGTGTGCAGATAATGGAGAGTGTACTGACCATGTCTGACAGCATGTGGCGTGTCTGCAGATAATGTAGGTTTGGTTGGGGAGTGTACTGACCGTGTCTGACAGTATGTGGTGCATGTGCAGATAATGGAGGTTTGGTAGGAGAGTATACTGACCATGTCTGACAGTATGTGGCGTGTCTGCAGATAATGGAGGTTTGGTTAGAGAGTGTATTGACCGTGTCTGACAGTATGTGGTGCGTGTGCGGATAATGGAGGTTTGGTAGGAGAGTGTACTGACCGTGCCTGACAGTATGTCGTGCGGACAGGAGTCCAGCAGGTGACTCTTGCACACCCTCTCATCTGTGAACTTAATCCTCTGCCGCATACTGTCACCTGCAATGACAGTTCACAAAGGTGCCAACTGTAGGTGTACCTACCACAATGGAGTCAATTACATTAAAATGAGGATAGAAATACTTATCAAGGCTTAACTAAGCCTGTGTGCGACGCTCAAACCAATGACATACACTCAAAAACTGCAAGCTTAGCCCTCCTGTCCTGTTGGCTGGGTTGGCTCCATTGTGCAAGGGGTGAGCAATCAAGCATTCGAGAACTCAAAGCCAAAGTAATTCTTTAATAGTCCCAGGCTCGCGCAGACAAGCCACCATCGCCAAGTTCCAACCCACCACAAACCATCACCCCAGCACGCCTGTAACAATTAATAATTTAATTTTCATCATAGACTGAGTATCATTCTTCTGTGACATTCAATCTGCATTGACCCAGCAAACAGAATATGCGCCTCTCTTCTACAACCAGCCGTCCGCAGATTTCCTTCCATCAGGGAGATTTTCTTTCGGCACCTTTAAAGAATTTCTCTCCTCTTTAGGGTGTCCTTACACCTCATGTGCTCCTACTTTTGGGCACAGACCTAGTTTCTGCCCATTGCCACACTGTAAATAATATTTCTGAGTTTTCTTCTCAGTAAAAACAGGTTCTTCACGAGTAAAGTTAAACTAAGTAGAAGGCCTACTGACCGACTGACACACGGAGAGAACAGCAGAGGATCAGCACGTGAGCTTCGCCTGACTCGATAAGCAAACAAAAAACCCATCGACCGTAAATCAATTTCTTTCGTGTGGACGAAAAATCACTCTTCCAAACTGCCCTCTAAAAAATCCCCCTCATTCAAATAAAAGGCTGCATTTCAACTACGAAAATAGAACCACCTGTGTCTCAAGTCCCTCCTCCTTCACCCATCAGTCATTCCCTCACCCAGCTTGTTGAATGGACCAAAGAGCTGGCCGTCACGAAAGCAGCGTCTTGATTGGCCAACAGCCACAACCTAATGCACCGCCTAGCCAGTTTCGATAACGTCAGGCGTCAGATCAAGAAAATCTCAATTTTGGGGACGTCAAATTAGCAACGAAATGAACGCACCATTTCCTCACACAACAGCGACTGGTGCTAAGAAATATAACAATAAAAGTGGTATGAACATTGGCTAGCTGGTGCGACTGGTAAGCTGGCAAGATTAATAAGAGCGCTCGCGTGTTCTTGTGTTTAGGTAAGCTAGCACTAGCTGGCTAACGTGACGCTCAAACATGTTTACATGATGGCAACTAGCTAAAGTAGCTCTCTGTAAAAGTCTGTACTTACCATCTCTGCCGGTGCCCATGAGCTGGTCCAGCATTGCCCGCATTTGCGCTTGAGCCGACATCTTGCTTTCGATTTACGCCGACTTCACGGCTCAGTGACAGCCGAACCACGCGCTGAATGCTACAAGCGCGAAGTAGCTCGCGACACTCCACAACTACAGGCCCGTGCCAGGCGGAAGCTAACTTTTTGAATAAAAAATTAACTTCTTGGCGGTTGTTCGAGTTTCTGACACGAATAATTGACAGAAATTCTGCAAAAAAACATCAAACTCCTGCAAGTCACTTTCGTTCAGTATGTTCCTTATTTCACTATTCGACTTAGCTAGCTGGGTAGTTAGCAAGGTATTTCAAATCGGCGTTGAGCTGGCTTGAACAGGCGCTGTGGAAAGGTACCTTGGCTGGCTATGCTTCAGAAGTTAAGTTGTATGTATTTCTAAAAGCAAAATACAAGTACCATTTGTTACGACTCGTTTATATTTCATTCATTAATCACTTTATACAATAACTAGGCTTTGTTCTGTTTCATTTCTCTTTTTGGCTCTCCCCTCACGAGAGCGCGCTCTGCTACCTCTCTCGCACTGGCTCGAGGAAGCGACGTGCACGCTCACTTGGCAGAAAGCAGTGTGACGTCATCACAGAGTCACTTGTTTGAATATTTAAAAAAATGTGCTTTTGTTGAGACCTACATCCATGGTTGAAACTGCTGCCGTTTTTTGTAGATACTGTATATTACTGGAAGTGTCCATGTAATTTTCAACGGTGCTTAAAGTACTGCGATAATCCGCAGTGAAATAAAAATGGATGTATTTCCATTAATTTCTGTTTCAAAGATGGATGGTTGACATTTCATATTTAGTTTTTGATTGTGCTCAATTTTGATTGTGCTCAATGACTTCCTGCCATGTAGACTTATTTCTTACGCCTGTCTATTATTTGTCTTATATTTTGACAATGATGTTTTTTATGCCAAGTAAATATTACTATTATTATTATTATTATTATTACCTTGCCCTGAACAATCCAGGTATTGCATTTAGTTCTGTCCGTTTCTTCTAATAATTATGAGAATCTCCCCATGTGTTACTCTGTTGTGAGGAAGAGAAGTTGCTGTATATGTGTGTGCTAAAGAAAGTAGACTTTATTAAAGCATTGTAAATAATAGTGACTATGTAAATTTTGTGCTGTGGCAGTTATAATGAAGGCAAATGAGCAGTGAGTAATGAAATCATGATAATCATCCATTAATGGAAGAGAATCATGATTAAAAACTATGTGAAAAAATAGAATGATTGTGTACTGTACCTATAGAAATAGTCCTCATAAATATCAGAATCATGGAAAAACAGAAAAAACCCAAACCCTAGTTCTGACTTCTTTCCCATTCCAACTGTCACCACAACCTAAGCTGAACTTCCAACCCTGAGATGTATTGTTCGTGAACACACAGGCCCCCTCCTTCCCAACAGCTTCGATTGAATGTAGTTTTGCGAAATTATGATGTCATGAATGTGTCGTTTTTCTGTTAAATACAAAGCATACCACATTTGAAGTGGGAATTGAGATGGATCAATTTTTTTTTGTATTCTCTTCATATTTAATACGTGTAATGTTACCTGTCATGACAACAATTTGGGGAAGCTTTCCTCTTTAGATAGATAACCTGAACAAACTTCTAAACCTACTCTGGGTCCAGGATTGGGACTGTGTTCATTTAGCCCAGTTCAATTCAGCTACTCTTTCCAGTATAATAGGAACAGGCTCCCAGGCCTAATTCACGGTCCAGGATTGGCATCATGTTCTTGTTAACCCTTCCAAGCCTGTTCCTCTGTCCAGTTTGTTAGGAACAAGCTCCCATTCCTTCTACAGTCATCAGGATTAGAGCCAAATTGCCCTAAGGCTACTTCACCCTCTGCGCTTCGCCAGTCTGTCGTGACGGAAGCTGCTGGCTGTCGATTGGCAGCTCTGCTTCATCCATTACATCTGAGTTGTGCTTCTTCTGACCTGGGGCTCCGTCCACATTACTTCTGCTTGGGCTCCGTCCACATAATTACCATTCTGCTGTCAATAAACTACCTATTGGACTGTATTCTGCTGCCACGCTTGATTCCTAGTCTGGATCATAACTTCAAGTAAAATATGCTGAAAAAGACTTACATATGAATCAAGATCAGGTTGCACCTTTAGGGGCACTGGGGGTAAGAACTGAAATGCATCTAATTTTTAATTTTGTGTTATTTTCAGTAACTATGGTATTCCTCTGATAACTACTTCAAATTTCATGAACTAGTCACTACTAGTTACATACTAAGAATTCTATGGCCTCAGATGTACGTATACCAGAGATCCATTTTGTGACGTTGCAGACACTATAGTAATAAGAGTAAGGACTTCAACGTCTCGAAAAAAAACAAGTTTTATTCAATGAAACATGCATACCTTTTATCATAATATAAAAACAACATGATATAGCCATTTTTTTTTCAAGCATTACTGACACATACCTAAAATATTGCTTTTTATAACCACTGTTCAATACAACATCCACAGCTGAAATTCTCACCGTAGAATGTACAGGCATATCAATTTAATTAGTGGAGGTTTTGTTACATCATAAATACAGTAATCATTACGCTATAAATAGATAATTACTCTAATTTCAATTTTTAATAATTATATGAATATATTCATTTGCAGAGTGGTTGATGCAGTATTAGAGGATGTGGGGGGAAACGTTGTGGACACTACAAACAATATTTGAGTTTATTTTGCGCCACAAAAGGACCTATGTCTTGAATTGATTTTACTGAATATAAACTTTATCTTGAGAGCATTATTCAACTTCGGTAGGACAACCCCATTAGGCCTAGTCTTTGCAGAAATGTATGCTTGATAGTACACCGTTGTGGACTCTACTTATTTTTGGCGACACCATTCAATAGCAAAATCAAGGAAGTGTACCGTTATCAGCAGGGTTATCATTTCTTGGTGGGAATGGTCATAAGGTACTCAGATGTAACTTTAATATGTTTTAAAGTGATTAAAAACCCTTCAAGCAAGTAAATATAAAAAAACTAAGGCAAAAAATGAAAAATCAATTACAAAGGACATCAGAGATTCTAATTGCAATAATATGGCATCCCAGGTGGGATTATCACAAAATAACCTGCAAATAAACCAGAAAAAGTATAGAATTAATATATGCATAAAACTAGTCTGCTATTTTTTTTTTACTTCATTTTGAAAATCACAATTCAAAATCATTTAATGTTAAAATGCCCCTCTATAACAAAATAGTACAAACTGGCTTTCTAGTAGTCGCTGCCTCGGCATCTAAACAGCTTAAAAATGCATTACTTCCAGTGCAACTGATCATAGTATTTACCAATCCAAATTCCAATGAAGTTGGGATGTTGTAAAACTTGAATAAAAACAAAATACAATGATCTGCAAATCCTATTCGACCAATATTCAATTGCGTACCCTATAAAGACAAGATATTTAAATTTGAAACTGATAAACTTTATTATGTTTTGGAAATATTCACTCATTTTAAATTTGATGCCTGCAACACATTCCAAAAAAAGCTGTGACAGGGGCAAAAAAAGACTGGGAAAGTTGAGGAATGCTCAAAAAACACTTCTTTGGAACATTTCATAGGTGAACAGGTTAATTTGAAACAGGTGAGTGTCATGATTAAGTATATGAGGAGCATTCCCGAAAGGCTCAGTCGTTCACAAGCAAGGATGGGCCGACTGCATAAGCATATAGTCCAACAGTTTAAGAACAATGTTTCTCAACATGCATTTGCAAGGAATTTAGGGATTTCATCATCTACAGTCCATAATATCATCAAAAGATTCAGAGAATCCAGCGAAATCTCTACATATAAGCGGCAAGGCCGAAAGCCAACATTGAATGCCCATGAACATCAGTCCCTCTGGCGGCACTGCATTAAAAACCAACATCATTCTGTAAAGGATATTACCATGTGGGCTCAGGAACACCTCAGAAAACCATTGTCAGTTAACACAGTTCGTTGCTACATCTACAAGTGCAAGTTAAGACTCTACCATGCAAAGCGAAAGTGATATATGGATATATAGATGAACAACATCCAGAAACGCCGCCGGCTTCTCTGGGCCCGAGCTCATCTGAGATGGACTGACACAAAGTGAAAAAGTGTGCTGTGGTCTGATGAGTCCACATTTTAAATTGTCTTTGGAAATCATGGACGTCGTGTCCTCCGGGCTAAAGAGGAAAAGGACCATCCAGATTGTTATCAGCGCAAAGTTCAAAAGCCAGCATCTGATGGCATGGGGATTTGTTAGTGCCCATGGCATGGGTAACTTGCACATCTGTCCAGGCACCATTAATGCTGAAAGGTACATACAGGTTTTGGAGCAACATATGCTGCCATCCAAGCAACGTCTTTTTCAAGGACGTACCTGCTAATTTCAGCAAGACAAAGCCAAGCCACATTCTGCACATGTTACAACAGCGCGGCTTCGTAGTAAAAGAGTGTGGGTAATAGACTGGCTTTCCTGCAGTCCAGACCTGTCTCCCAGTGAAAATGTGCGGCACATTATGAAGTGCGAAATACGATAACGGAGACCCCGGACTGTTGAGCAACTGTCGTACATCGAGCAAAAATGGGAAAGAATTCCACTTACAAAGCTTCTTCAATTAGTGTCCTCAGTTCCCGAAGGCTTATTGAATGTTGTTAAAACGAAAGGTTACGTAACAGTGGTAAACATGACCCTGTCAAAGCTTTTTTGTAACGTGTTGCAGGCATCAGATTCAAAATGAGTGAATATTTCCAAATTTAAAAAGTTAATCAGTTTGAACATTAAATATCTTGTCTTTGTAGTGTACTCAATTAGGTGGAAAAGGATTTGCAAATCATTGTATTCTGTTTTTATTCATGTTTTACATAACTTAATTGGAATTGGGTTTTTGTATGTATAAAAGTAAGTAGTACTTTAGTAATTGACAAACCACTTAAATCTTTTTACCTGATAAAGGTATGAAGACAAAATAAGTGATGTTTAAAATCATCAACTTTTTTTAAAATTACACTACCTTGCATGCTGAAAATAAAATAATGCTGATTTCCCCAAAAGGCCTCATAGTTCTTGATTTCAGGATGTGTAGTTCAAAAACGGAGGTAAAAAGTTTCCATCATGTACAGTTTTTTTTTTTTAGCTCACCTGACAACAAAGTCAGATGAGCTTATGTTATGGCCTGTTTGTCCGTTGTTCGTCGTCGTCTGTAAACATCTTCTCCTCCGAAACCACTGGGCCTATGAAGCTGAAACTTGACAGGTACCTTCCTACCCATGAGGACACCAAAATTTGTTCAAGGCGTTTCGCTCCGATTTCAAACATGGCCGCCACGGCGGCCATATTGAAAATCACATAATTGCCCATCTGAAAGCTATTTATCCACATATTCAGCTGAAATTTGCTATGTAGTCTGTACGTGGCAAGATACATCACATATTATACGGCTTTTCCCGTATTTGGAATTTTGACCTTGCTTTGACCTTCAACTTTATACAAGCCCTGTGAGTTACATTGAAATCTTTCAAAATCATCTTCTCCGAAACTACTTGGCCAATGAAGGAGAAACTTGACAGGTACCTTCCTGCCTATGAGGACACTGTGTTTTGTTGAAGGCGTTTTGCTCTGATTTCAAACATGGCGGCCATATTGAAAATCACATAATTGGCCATCTGAAAGCTATTAATTCACATATTCAGCTGAATATTTGCTACGTAGTCAGTACATGGCAAGATACATGACATATCATACGGCTTTTTCCGTATTCCGAATTTTGACCTTGCTTTCACCTTCAACTTTATACAATCCCTGTGAGTTACAGTGAAATCTTTCTAAATCATCTTCTCCAAAACCACTTGGCCAATGAAGGTGAAACTTGACAGGTACCTTTCTGCATATGAGGACACCAAGTTTTTTTCAAGGCGTTCCCATCCGATTTCAAACATGGCGGCCATATTGAAAATCACATAATTGGCTATCTGAAAGCTATATATGCACATATTCAGCTGAAATTTGCTATGTAGTCAGTACGTGGCAAGATACATCACATATCATACGGCTTTTTCCATATTTCAAATTTTCACCTTGCTTTCACCTTCAACTTTATACAACCCCTGTGAGTTACATTGAAATCTTTCAAAATCATCTTCTCTGAAACTACTCAGCTCATGAAGGTGAAACTTGACAGGTACCTTCCTGCCTATGAGGACACCAAGTTTTGTTCAAGGCGTTCCGATCCGATTTCAAACATGGCCGCCACGGCAGCCATATTGAAAATCACATAATTGGCCACCTGAAAGCTAATATTGCACATATTCTGCTGAAATTTGCTATGTAGGTAGTAAGTAGCAAGATACATCACATATAATATGAGTTTTTCGGTATTTTGAATTTTGACCTTGCTTTGAACTTCAACTTTGTACGATTCCTCTAAGTTACAGTGAAACCTTTAAAACTCTTCTTCTCTAAAACTACTTGACCAATGAAGCTGAAACTTGACAAGTATCTTCCCACCCAATAGGATACTTAATTTGTTCAAGGCGTTTCCCTTGATTGGTCAGGTGGGCTATGGGGCCCGTGGCAATATTTTTTTCAAAATAAGAATGAAGATGTTTCTTATTGTACCTTATATATTGCCTTTAATGCACTGATCAGATCAGCAATAAATGCTGTTTGGATGTGTTGGAACACCCACATATGTAGAGACACACCCACAGATGTAGAGACACACCCACAGATGTAGAGAAACACCCACAGATGTCGTGAAACACTCACAGATGTAGAGAAACACCCACGCATGTTGTGAAACACCCACAGATGTAGAGACACACGCACAAATGTAGTGAAACACCCACAGATGTAGAGAAACACCCACACATGTAGTGGAACACCCACAGATGTAGAGACACACCCACAGATGTAGTGGAACACCCACAGATGTAGAGACACACCCACACATGTAGTGGAACACCCACAGATGTAGAGACACACCCACAGATGTAGTGAAACACCCACAGATGTAGAGACACACCCACAGATGTAGCAGAAAACATCTGGATGTTTCCTTTTCCTCTGTCAGTGGCCATATAATTCTTAAACCAGCATAAGGCATAAAATAATGTCTTGAGAATCATTTGCACATGTGGAAATCAGCCAAAAACTGAACAAATAGGTCTCACCTGTCTCAGAGGAAGATGGAAATCATGTCTTTGTGGCTGTTTTTCTGGTGATTAAGAGATGATACAAGACTTCTTAACCTTACAAGTGGTTGTCAAAAGTGACAATGCAATGACACGCACATCATACACCGTGAGAAGATGTGACGTGCTGGAGCACAAGAGAAACTATTTTTAGAATCAGCTGGAAACAAGCATTGGGTTTTATTCAGCGTAAAATTATGCGGGGCGGTGTAGAAGTATTTCGGAATGTGTTGTTTGTAACACATCCTAATTCAGTTGGGACAGATGCATGTTGACCACTGTGCAACATCACCTCTTCTCCTAATGACACTCAGAAGCCGTTTTGGAGCAGAACAGCCTAATTACTGGACTTTTGAGAGAATAATTTGTTTCCACTCTTGCCCGATAGAGGACTTCAGTTGGTGAGCAGTCTAGATTCTTTATTATCATAGTTTGCGCTCCATAATTCCCCACAAATTTTCAAAGAGAGACTGGTCCAATCCACAGGCAATACCCACACTCTGTGTGAGAACAAAGCCACAGTTTTAATACATGGAGTTATCCTCATAGAACAAGCAGTAGTCAGGGATGTGATTTGGGTGAAGTGAAATTATCTGAAAATTTTGCTGGGGGCCTGGTGGGGGGGGGGGGGGGGGGGGATATGGGGGGGTGTTTAGTTCCTTGGTTTTAGTGATTTTTAGTGCCCTAAGTGTACTAAGAATTCAATAAAATAATAAAAAACAGAATTATTATCCAATGTATATTCAAGCCAACAAACACATGCAATCTTTGATTTCTAAGTCAAGTCAAAATTAGTCTCAAGCTTTTAAAGAATTGAATCTGCCACTATTGCACTCAGATAAAAGTCAAATAACATTCATTGATTATAGCCAATATTTCAATAAAATCATTGACTTCTTAGTCAACTCCAAAATCATATCACAAAGTCACATGCTCATGGGATTTTATGAATTTAGACTTCCCTGGATGTACTATGTAATAGCAAAAATGAAAAATAAGAACATAATCACTGTAGATACACACAACAAATAAATCTTTTTTTCTAATCATCTGTAGAAACCATCTATGAGTTCTGTTCTCCAGGAAATATGCATTACATAGACTGAGTACAAATGAAAACGCACCACTTGAAAAAAGTCAATATTTAAGTTCAAATGAACTTCAATATAATTTTTATACAACAACAACACTACAGTGACGTCACCCGACATGCCAGGTGCAAAAAATGCGAAAATTTCAAGTTAACTGTAACGCTAGGCAATTTTTTGCAGAAACGCAACATCTTTCACGCACACCACGGGAAAAATGAATTTCACTCTGAATTTGTGCACACATTGCCTTTAAAAGCATGTGAATCCGAATAAAATTTCACTTCTTCACTGACACTGAAACGTCGACACTATGCCGCGACTTACAGCCCCTGAACCGGAACGTGCCATAGGCATGCTTCAAATTGGCGCCAGCACCAGGGAAATTGCCAGACGACTACACTGCGCGCACACAATGATCACAAGACTCCATCAAAGGTTTCTGCAAACCGGGAGGACTCGGGACCGTCCTCGACAGTGTCAACAACGTGTGACAATGGCACGCCAGGACCGTCAGATCGTACGGGATCATGTCCAAGACCGAACACTACCAGCGACAAGAACGGCTGCTCAAGTCCAAGGACGACGTGGATTCATTCACCCCAACACTGTACGGAACCGTCTGCGAGCTGCAGGCCTGCGTGCACGACGTCCTTATTTTGGCCCCATATTGACGGATCGTCACCGAAACCAGCGTCTACAGTGGGCAAATAGGCACCAGAATTGGCGACTACGACAATGGCACGGTGTCATCTTTTCTGACGAGTCACGATTTCACTTAAGGAACGCAGATGGCCGTATACGTGTTTAGCGGAGATGTGGTATAACGCCGATTGTGTCGTTCAAACGGACTGTTGGGGTGGTGGCAGCGTTATGGTGTGGGGTGGAATAAGCTACCGTCACAGAACCCCTCTCCATATCTGCAGAGGAAGGGTGAACGGCGTCTACTACCGGGACCAGGTGCTGCAGAACCATGTTGTGCCATTCTTCAACCAACACCACGATGTCCACACGTTCCAACAGGACAACGCTAGGGCACACACTGCAAGGGTGTCCATGCAGTACCTTGCACAGCAGAACATCCCTGTGCTTCAGTGGCCAGCTCTGTCACCCGACCTCTCCCCTATCGAGCACTTATGGCATGAAATTGGACGATGTCTTTCACGTCGACGCCAGATGGACAACATCCGCGAACTTGAGGTTGCCCTTGTTCAGGAGTGGAATGCTATCCCCCAGAACACTATCCAGAGACTGATCAAATCCATGCGACGACGATGCACCGCATGTGTCAATGCAAATGGCGGTCACACCCGTTATTGACTTTCCTGTTTGACCCCTACACCAATTAAACCTCTCTCGCGCATTAACATTATCATGAATAAAATTGAATGATGTTTACATGTCTTCTTAAATCATTCATTATCTCAAATGCATCATACATATATACTTCACATATCAATCCATGGAGCTATTCCAGATTTCGTGAGTGGTGCGTTTTCATATGGACTGAGTATATTATGCATTACATATTAACCTAGTGAATAAGCCAAACGACAAAGGAAAACAGCGTCACTTACCTGTCACATTCGGCTATATTCGGTGTTCAGTGACGCTCCATTTACATGAAAAAACGAAAGTGACACTACGAGGAAGGGCTCCTCGTCTAGGTCCTGAAGCACTCTTAATTACAAGACGCGATGGAAAAGTTGCATGTCGTAGTAGTATCGTTCGCCAATATTGCTAAAGGTTATGGATTAGCTGGGCAGCTGATGAAATAACTATGATTTAGCTTTGTAACTAGACGCACAGCTGCGTTAGCACTGATAACCCGTGCGTATGCTGGCCAGAGTAACCAATTAATTCAGCATTCACCGGTCAAAATGTAGGGTGATAATGCTTCATATTAAAGTGTGCGAAAGTGAGGTAGGAAAATAAAGGTCCATCAGGTTTGTTGGTAAGCTTACGTAATGCAATGTTATGGTTTGACTGGCCGATCCGCAATATCTAAATCGTTTCTTTTCCGCAGTGTTGCAACTTGCTGCCGCGGCCCCTGCCCACACAGCATGACATTTGACCGGTGTGCCTTAGCTGGCTAATTGGAAAACGGAAGTTCTGTAGAATGCATCGTGCATAAAATCAATTCAGTTACGGAAATACTAGTCGGAATACTGTAGATATGACGTCGGATTTTCAAGACTTGAAATTCAGTTTTAGTTATTTTTTTAATTTTGAAGATAAAAAAGCGGAATTCTGCAAATTAGCAGAAAAATTACATCCCTGTTGTCACTGAAAAAGCCACATATTTTGTGGCAAAATGCCTGTGTACCATCCTGTGTCAGTTGCCTTCACAGATGTGAGTTGCTCATGTCAAGTGCCTAAATGTTGCCCTAGACTATGAAAGATGCTGGCTTCTGAACATGTCGTTGATAACAGCTGGGACGGTCCTTCTTCTATTTGGCCAGGAAACATTTATTACATTTAAAAAACACTGTTTTATATCGAAAATTGTTTCTCTATAGTTGAAATCTGGCTCCTGGTCAAGCTGTGTTTCAGCTGTAGAGCAGCTATAAAACATGCTAAAAATAGAAAAATCTAACAAATCGTGAGGGACATTTTTCATTTCATCAAAAGTGAACTGTGTTAATGTACATACTGTCTTTCGGAGCGGTGCCAAGCATATTTTTAAGCCCAACAACATCCCGGACATTTACTCCCATTCCAAATAGAGAATGACCCAGATTCATTATTTCAACTTGTAAAAAAAAAAAAAAAAAAAAAAAGAACTACGGGTCCCATAATTCCCGGGAGGACAGTAGGGGGGTGCAAGAACAACATTGTGCATCTGAAGTACCCTCTCAGAAACCTGGTATCATGGCAGCAGCTTTGTCGCGAGCTCTGAAATTGCCGGGTAAGACGACATTAATATTTTCGTTCATATTTGTATCTCTTCTGTTCAAGGACTGAGGGTTAATATTATTCCGATGTAATGGACGTAAATAATAAGCCTGCCGCGCTGGCGGTGCCGCGCGATGCTGTATTATATGCATGCTCCATGGTCATTCATTATAGTAATAAGCGAGCAAGCCAAGTAAACGTCGGGTTCATACGACTTCTATTAATGGTATCGGCTTCTGCTGGTAAAATAAACAGTTTTAACGTTCTCCTTATCGCTAAATTGGCGCTTCAGATTTTTGTCCCGATGGCGAGGTAATGTACAGCGGTACACCCTGCACGGCCACCTGCTTACATTTACTCGTGACGCACATGCTAACAGTCCTTAGCCCCGATAATATTGACGCTTAATTTTTTTTATAGCATAGCCTACTTATTTTAAATAATAATTATGTGTCGTCCAGTGTTTTATAATTAATTGTAAATTTATAATTTTCCTCGGACTAATTCGACTTAGCTTCTTCACGGCGCGGTCGTCAATGGATCATCCGCTGTTCATGATGTACTACCGTTTATCATATCAACGTATAGCTGCGGCAGGCTTGCAACGCACAGATGAACATGCTGGAACTGTAAATCATGCTCGGGCGTGTATTGATCATTTTAATTTTGCCCTCAAGGAAAAAAGAACTCGGAACTGGGAGAGTACGACCCGCTCACCCAGGCGGACAGCGAGGATGACAGCGAGGAAGATGACCTCGTCCTCAATTACCCTCGTAACGGACTCGGAAGAGGCAACTGTTTGGGGGGCGGGGCAGTAGACCTGCGGACTGGCCGGGCTGGCAGACTCGTGGAAGACGACGATGAAGTGGACGAGGATGAGGAGGAATGGAGGGAACAGTACCCTGTTAAAAACAGACAGGAGAGAGAGGAACTGAAGACCAGACAGTACTGGAGCCAGAGGGAGACCGGGAGAGATGTCGGCAACGACTCTGGAGGTGGTCCTGGATCTGCTGGGGGCTCAGGACTGGGTCTCGGTTCTGGTTCGGACCTGGCAGAGAAAGAAGCGAGGCGGAGAGGGACTATCCGGACCTTGTTTTTCCTGGTGCCGCTGTGCAGCGCCGTCCTGCTGGTGCTCCTCTGCGCGTTTCTGTTGCCCTGCAAGCAAAGCGAACTGGATAACAGTCCGCAGTGGGAGAGGGAGCTGGGAGAAATAGGAGGTAATGCGTGGCCCATGAATGCGCATGCAACGGAGGTGTAGCGCTGATCTAAAGAACATTACATTGCGCATTCCCTGCATTTTGTGTTTATGAAGGAATATAGTCTAATTTTCAGACCAGGACCAGGTACAGATCAGCTGACTGTTCTTTAGTCGCACGTATCTAAACGTACTCATATAAACTGTCATTGTTCTGTTTTGCTGAAGGGTCCATCACCCACTGATAAATGGAGTGGTAACTGCGTAATTAATATTTCTTTCTCTCTTACTTTTTTCACCTCCCTCTAGGAGGTTTCTATCCCTCTCTCGCTCTTTGGGATGTTGACGGTGACACAGTTGAGGATGTGCTTATTGGGGTCACTCAGCTGACCAATGAAACCCAGCCTGCAGACTCTCCGGTCCACACCAAAGGTAAATAAGGGGACAGGATGTGACAATGGCCAAACGCTCTCACGCCACCCCTCTTCCTTTTCAGGGATGGATGGATGAATGGATTCTTTATTCGCCCCAGGTGGGGAACTGAGTTTTCTAATGGCCTACGTAGAAGCAGTTGCTTCTATATACTCTATGCTCTTTATCTAAATCCATACTTATCAACTAAAATAAAGAGATGCTCGGCGCGAGCCACCACAGAGCACAGCTCATAGAGCGGACACTCACTCTTTTACAGAGCAGTTCTGGTGATGTTCCTCACACCAGGGAATAGTCTCACAGTGCACTTCAGAAGCATTTGGACAGCGACTCAATTTAATTCTTGTGTGGCTCTGTGCTTTTGGAAATTGACATGAAACAGTGAAGCTGAGGTTAGCGTGACCATCTGTCATTTCATTTTGGACGATTTGCATCCTTTCTGTGGTCTTTGGATTTGCACTTTTACGCTATTTGACAGTTCAAATATTTGTGGATTCCTGTGTCTTGAATGCCAGTTGAAGAGATTAAGCTTATTGGTATTATGCAAACACAAGCGCACACTCCTTTGAAAACATACTTAAACGATCAAGGATGTGTTCCCACTTAAATATATTTTTCCGCTGGGGTGTCATGTTTTTTATGAGTAATGGAAATGGCTTTGTTGCCGGGACAACAGGGCAGCCTTACCGTGGAATCACAAGCTCACACTCTTGTCACTGTTATTAAGGTAAAATCCTGAGAGCGCCTGAGCTTCCTGTTATTAGTAGTTATTTGAGATGCCGTAATTATGACCCTGCCTTTTCTGGAGTTTGGTTTTGATGCAGTTAAAACTGCAAAATGCCCGCAGCCACTAAAATATTTTGGTTAATAGTAATATCAGTGATCGAAATAAAGCCATGATGACTTGAGTTAAGATCAGTCGTAATGACCTTAGTCTTTCCACACATGGCTGATAACTTGATCCTTCACAAAGTGGTTTTGTCCACGGTCTACATACAATATTGGGGAAAATGGGTGAACTGTAAAAAAAAAGAATCTGACAAGTTGTAGTTTTTTTCACTAATTTATTCTTTTTGTATAGTACAATTTTTAGGGTTGGAAATTTTAGTCTCCTTGAAAGTATATTTCTTTGTCTTATATTTTTTTTTGAGTGCATTCACGCAAGAAAACCTGCAAGTGGCATGCATACTTTACTTGAAATTATTGATAGTCAAACTGTATCGTAATACTGTCACTGCCTGTTTTGAAGAAGATAACTGTTCCACATGCTTTTTTTACAGATAAAAATGCCTTCAGAAGGAGAGAAAAACTAAAGCATGGGCAAAGATAAAAGTTTTAGGAACAAAACAACACGGCTTAGCATCTTAGCATTGTGGTTTCTGTGCTGAATAGAAGTTCTAGAACTTTAAATGGCTCCAACCACTGGCGAATAAGTGGTGCATAAGTATACAGTATATACAAGCCCCAATTTCGATGAAATTAGGACGTGTAAAACGTGAATAAAAACTGAGTACAATGATGAGCAAATCCTTTTCTGCCAATATTCAATTGCGCACACTACATAGACAAGATATTTGAGTCCCTTAGAACAAGAGTGGTCCAACTAATGTTTTTTCATTTTCATTTAGGATAACAATTGAAGCACCCATTACTAAAACCCCATAAGTCACTTGACTTGACTTGACTTGTGGGGTTTTAGTAATCAGTGCTTCAGTTGCACTGAGAATTTTATGTGTTTTTGAAGTATGGAACATATAACCTGCCTATTGTAAAGTGCCGCAACTACACCAAGTTAATCCGTCATTGTATTTAAAGCTGCAGTCGGTAACTTTGAGGAGAGAGAGGACTTCGCACAAAAATGTGAAAAAGCAACTTTTAGATCCCTCCCCCTCCCTCTCCACTGCACTCCTAAGACCCTCCCCCAGATGGCTACCGTGCACGCGAAGGCACGCGAGCTGTATGCGTGCAACTGCGGAGAGATTTTGCACGTTCACATTATGAAAGTGGCCAAGTTGCCGAGGCGAGATGTTACTGTTCCGAACAGTCAACACAGCTGGCCAACAAACCGGCGCGTCGTTAGACCTGAAAATTCTGGGGTGTTCCATGCTGAAAAACCTTGTGCTGGAAAACCTCGAGGTATATCACAACGTCCCATGCCCAAAAGCTTTGCGTGCCAAAAAGCTTCGTTGGCCCAGAAGTCTCATAATGGGACGAGGCTTTTCGGCACTGAACGCCGGGGCAAATATCCCTCCTTTAATTGAAAACAAGTGTTTGCCACTGACATGGCAATATCCCCTGCCACCTCAATTTTATGTGTCCATACGGACGGAGCCCAATGTAATATCCCCCGCTTCGCGCTAATCGCGCGGCGAGGGATAATAATTAGTCCTGACAAATTCTAGATGGTTTACCTTCATTCACACGTTTTCCAATTCCAGAATAATCAAGTACCAGTTGAAGACACGGCGTCTCTCCCCTATGCGATCTAAAAGCGACAAAATAATGGGCAATATTCAGTACCGAAAAATAATTTGATTATAATTAGGTCTATGCACCATCACTCGGCAATGGCATTTCATAACTCTTCAGCGAATTAAGGTTTTTTTTTTTTTTTTTGAATTTTACCGTGTTTTTGCAGCATGGTCGCTCAATTCGTAGTAAAAAGAAATTAGACAGCCGTCTGATTGGAAAATGTAAACTGACTAGTCTGAAATGTAGTCGCCGAGTGCAGGTGCATAGACCTAATTATAATTAAATTATTTTTCTGTCCTGAATGCAGCCCATTATTTTGTCGCTTTTAGATTGCATGAGGAAGAGAAGCCGTCTCTTCGATTGCCGTTTGATTATTCGTGAATTGAAAAACGTGTTAATAACGGAAACCCATCAAGAATTAGCCAGGATTAATTATTTTTTTTAAAAAGGAGGGATATTAGCCCCAGATTTTTCAGGTCCAACGACACGCCTGCCAACAAAATCATTTCGACATGAAAAGTAATCTACAGCAGTATGTATTCATTAAAAATCCAGCACACGCTTATTTCAGTAAGTTACCCGTTTTTTGAGTACAGAAATAGTCGTGAATCCAGCTGAATGGCCAGTAAATCAAGTATGTCAGCATTTAGCTATGAGAGCACAGAAACGTTACACATATGTATAAGGACAACAACAGAACTGATAAGACTGCCAGGTCACTTCATAAAGAGATTTTCTGCTGCTTTCTAATAAAACAACGCCAGTAACGTTAGCCCTAGCATCTGAAACAAGCTAACGTTAGCTCGACTGCAACATCACAGTAACATCACATGCACTGCGGAGTACTGTAACAATTACAAGACACTGGCTATTTGAACAGCGACTGTGCTTGTAAGCGACGTTCACTCACTTATTTGCAAAGCAAAAATGAACCAACGAATAAAGGAGGGGTTTACCTGTCAGGGAGAAAAGTTGCAAACTCTGCGTCAGTATTTAATCCTTCCAGATCACGGAGTTCCTTCCACCTCTAAAAATCCACTCAGATGTTCACTCTGGTTTTATCCTGGGTTTTGTTAAATTCTTTCTCTTGTGCTTTTTTTCTTCTGGCTTCCTTTTTTACTTGTCTTAGCCATGTGTACTGTTTCTGGTAACGGAGGTATCAGTATTTTTTTCCTCGCTGATGGCTCCAAGTTCCTGAACCCGCTCTGGGAGATTTGAACTTTACTGAGCACTGGCTGAACTGAGGAGGAGGGGGGAGGGGCTGTCTGCAGCGCATACATGTGCACTGTTTGACGGCTGTCAGACACATCCTGGCTCTAATTGGTTCTTTTTGGTCGGTCCGAACGATGCTTTTAAATTGCAGTAGGAGCATTAGGTGGGTTTAAAGGAGCCTTTTTTTTAATTATAAAGTACTAATTTTATGTAATACTGTTTGTACACAGTGACAGTTTTAGCAAAAATGACAAAAAGTTACTTTTCTAAAACTTACCAACTGCAGCTTTAACAGATTGACCACTAAGGAATCATTTTAGGATGAGTTCTTAAAAAAAAGACAAATTTGGAGTTAGACCACTTTTGTTCTCAGGGGTTCAATTAGTGTTCAAACTGATAAACTTTATTGTTATTTTGGAAATATTCACTCATTTTGAATTTTATGCCTGCAACAAGTTCCAAAAAAGCTGGGACAGGGGCATGTTTACCACTGTGTTACATCACCTTTCCTTTCAACAACACTCAATAAGCATTTGGGAATTGAGGACACTAACTGTGGAAGCTTTGTAGGTGGAATTCTTTCCTATTCTTGCTGGATGTATGCCTTCAGTTGGTCAAAAGTACGGTGTCTCCATTGTTGTATTTAGCACTTCATGATGCTATGCATGATTTCAATGGGAGGCAGGTCTGGACTGCAGGAAAGCCAGTCTATTAACGACATTCTTTTACTACTAAGCCACGATGTTGTGACAAGTGCAGAATGTGGTTTGGCAATGTCTTGCTGAAATAAGCAGGGACATCCCTGAAAAAGACATCACTCAAATGGCAGCATATGTTGCTCCAAAACCTGTATGGACCTTTCAGCACTAAAGGTTGATTATAGAGAATGCATATTGAGCAGTGTTTTTTCAAAAATAATATATTCACGGTGCGGTTAGAGGGGTACAGAATAGTATTTCTTTTCCAAAAAAAAAAAAATTTAGTCTGAATTAAATCATTTAAAAATTTTGAAGGGGTTCAACAATGACTTCCTGTTTACATCGTACAAGCCAGTAGTAGCCGGGGTATTGCGGGTTGCCAGATATGGTCTCTATGCTCGGCACAGCTAGGGCTAGGCTGGCACTGGGTAAAATGGAGGAGTCTGCAAGTCCTACTGCAGTTGCTTCACAGCCCCGGCGAATGGTGCGTTATCCGTCCCAGCAGCAGAGTGACCGGAGAAGGGCAAAGACGAGAGTCAATATCGGCGAAGCATATGTTCGACGGACTCGGATAAAGGATTTCCATGGCAATGAAAACGCACGCGGAAATGGCGACTTTTCTCCTAGATAGATGGGCCTAAATAGGAGTGTCAGATTCCATGCATCTAGTAGATAATGGATAGCTCAGCTAAAGTTAAATACTGTTGTAAAATGAATTGATTAGTCGAAATGAGTTGTTACCCGATATGATTCATCACTTGACATTGTGCAGGCTGATCGCTTGACACACTCGGCAACGAACCTGGCAACCTGACTGCTGGAATTATTTTCTGTTGTTGTGACTACAATCTTGAGACACTAGATGTCGGTTTCCTGCTCATATTCCATAATCAACCTTTAATGGTGCTTTCACAGATGTGCAAGTTACCCATGCCATGGGCACTAACACATCCCCTTACCATCACAGATGCTGGCTTTTGAACTTTGCGCTGATAACAATCTGGCTGGTTCTTTTCCTCTTTAGCCGGGAGGACACAAAGTCCATGATTTCCAAAAACAATTTTAAATGTGGACTCCTCAGACCACAGCACACTTTTCCACTTTGCATCAGTGCATCTCAGATGAGCTCGGGCCCAGAGAAGCTGGTGGTGTTTCTGGGTGTTGCTGATATATGGTTTTCGCTTTTCCTGGTAGAGTTTTTACTTGCACTTGTAGGTGTAGCGACAAACTGTGTTAACTGACATTGGTTTTCCAAAGTGTTCCTGAGCCCACATGGTAACATCCTTTACAGAATGATGTTGGTTTTTAATGCTGTGCCGCCTGAAGGACGGACAGACGGTCACGGGCATTCCATGTTGGTTTTTGGCCTTGCCGCTTACGTGAAGAAATTTCTCCTGATTCTCTGAATCTTTTGATATGGACTGTAGATGATGAAATCCCTAAATTCCTTGCAATTGCATGTTGAGAAACGTTGTTCTTAAACTGTTGGACTATTTGCTCTCGCAGTTGTTCGCAAAGTGGCGAACCTTGCCTCATCCTTGCTTGACTGAACCTTTAGGGGATGCTCCTTTTATACCTAATCATGACATTCACCTATTTCCAATTCACCTGTTCACTTGTGAAATGTTCCAAAGAGGTGTTATATGAGCATTCCTCAACTTTCACACTCTTTGGTTGGCCCTGTCCCAGCTTTTTTTTGGAACGTGTTGCAGGCATCAAATTCAAAATGAGTGAATATTTCCAAAAAAATGTATCAGTTTCAACGTAAAATATTTTGTCTTTGTAGTGTACTCAATTGAATACAGGTCAAAAAGGATTTGCAAATCATTATGTCTCCCCCCCTCCCCCCGGAGGGAGAGGGGAGACAAATTGCTTTAGGCCCGGATCCCGTTTGCGTTCCCACTTTGTTTTGGGAACTTACCTCCAAAACTGTTTGAAAGCATGATCTTAACAAAACTTTGCATACTTACTACTCAGGTCCTGCAGTGCTGCCTTTTGGTATGTGCCTGTCTGTCTGTCCGTCTGGCCGTCTGTCGCGGTGAGTTAGGTGGGGAAGGGGGCCAGGGGGGAGACATCCGTTTTTACGAGTATAAACACTTTCTAGTTGTATTCTGTTTTTATTCACTTTTTCCACAATGTCCCAGCTTCACTGGAATTGGAGTTGGTATGTTACAGTCAGATTGTGAAACCAGTCATTTCACAAAATCGCTGGCTCTGAACCTCAGTCATTTCACAAAATGATTGGTTTCACAATCTGACGTAGCACATACACATAAAGATATGCGTAGAGGTAAATGTGTTTGTATATGTTGAGAGTCATCACTTAATTGTTAAAGCAAATGAAAATTGCATCATCAAAATGGCACCTGGCCAATGCAGTTCATATGAGGTTAATTGATGGAGTAAGAATTGCTAAAAATAATGATCTCCTTCAAGCCTGGAAAATCATCCATTCACCTATCAGTCTATGGAATTTTATTTTTCTAAGAGCATCTCACAAGCATTTGCCACTATTCGCTTAACTGTAAATCCCAGCTCGAAGTTTTCTGTATCTCAGAATGAGCGTTATTTGTACGTAACGTAAATGTAATATGGTTTCCCTCTGAGCTTTTTTGTGTAAATCAGTGAATGTAATAAATGCCCAGTGTCGTGCAAATGTGTAAATGTAACAAAAGCTCAGTGTCGTGTAAATATGTAAATGTGACGCACCTCTCCTCAGAGCACAGTGTCGTGGCAATCTCAGCGGTCAGTGGGGAGGAGCTGTGGAGGACTACGTTGAAGGAGGGCGTGAAATCCATCCAGTGTGGGCTGCAGCCTCAGGCTCGGCCTGTAGGGGGCGATCTGAGAGCCTACTTAGAGGGCTTACCGGGCCCAGAGGAGGCATCGGTAGGGGGGCATGCCCAGAGGCCCCTCTGCCTCGCCATCGGATCGTCCCGCGTCACGGCTGTTAGCGGAGCCAGCGGTGAGAATGAGACCATAATGGTAACTGTTATTCCGTTGAAAAAATGACAGTTCAATGATCCCTCCAGTCTTGAATATCCAGAGGTGAAGAATCCAGGAGTAAAAGGGTTACCATGTTTATGCTCCGCCCCCCGTGACCACACCCATCTGATTACATTCCTTAGTCCCGCCTCCAGTCCTGCTGAAAGTAAGCCTCTCGCTCCTTGTGTATGGCTCAGAACCAAACTCTCCAGTCTCTGGTACCTCGGGGTGTGTCCTAGTGCAAGAGAAAATGTCTCCTCCTTTCCTCTGCTTGTATTCTTCTCTTTAGGAGTAAGGGAGTAGGACGCGGGTGGAGGAAAGGATACTCCTTTTCTGAGTGTCGGGACACACCCTTAAGGCTGCTTTATGCATGTAAGAAATGTCCGTCAACAGTGTCTGACGACCAATATGATTTCAGAGAGAGAGAATAAAATGTCCTCCGTCAATCCGTCTCGCGCCTGTCGAATATATATAATTTTGCAGACGCTGCCTTTGTTACCTTCGCCAGCGACTTCGCTGACGAAGGTAATGTTTTGATCCCCGTGTATTTATTACCTTCGCCAGCGACTTCGCTGACGAAGGTAATGTTTTGATCCCCGTGTATTTATTTGTTCGTGTGTCTGTCTGTATGTGTATCGAATAACTCAAAAAGTGCCAAACGGAATTTCATAAAATTTGGTGGGTTGATTTGGCATGACCTGAGGATCAATCGATTAGATTTTGGGAGTGATTGGGTCAAAGGTCAAGGTCAAGGCCACGAAAAGGTCAAAACCGACTTTCGGCCATATCTCCGTCAATTTTTATCCGATCGGCATGAAACCAACGCCAGTGGCGAGGGATTCAGTGGCGTCGGCGAAGGTATGCGCTCTACCGAGTGCCTGTTCTAGTTTGTCTAATGTTTTTATTGGGTGGATGGACCGAGAGTTCGGTCATTGTCACGGAAATAGATATGTGGCTGTCCAACTGATTTTGAGGTCAAAGCTGACACAGTTTCTTTAGAGAAAATATCAGTTGGTCATAAAACAATAACTATATAATAAATAGAAAAAATGAATAACAGATGGTTATGAGGAGAGATTGGCAGGACACATGATGAATATTCTTCAGCTGTCTGATAGGTCACACGGGGACACTTAAAAAAATTACCTCGGGGGGAAATCACGGCAGTGCTTGAGCTTGATGTTTCAAGCAGCGAAGTGTCCAGTTTGTTGCCATAGAGAAAAGTGCTTGTGCAACAGATGGCGTCTAACTCTCGGTTTAATCGTAAATACATCTGCGCTGTCCCGCACTTTTCCAAAGACGCCTGTCGACGCATCTTACAAGCATAAAACAGCCTGAAGCCTCATCTGACAGTCTCAGGGTGCGAGGATCAGGTGTCATCTTTTCAATCATCTGTCCTCCCAGTTGCTGTGGCACTTGGCCTCTCAGCTGGAATTGACAGTAATTTTGGGTGGTCGCTCTCAGGAAAGAAGCTGTGGACAGCTTCACCCGGCAAGATCGTGTCCCAGGCCGTGCTAATACCGGACCTCAACACAGACGCTGTCCCGGACTTCCTCATCGCCACTCTCCCTGTCGACGAGGTACGCTCACGTAAGCACAGGCAGTCCCAACAGAACTCAACGATTTACTCCGGAGATCATTTATAGAGTGGCTGCACTGGCCATCCTGCAGTCTGTGCTAAAAGGTGTCCTTGTAAACAGAGTAATGCTGCGTAGCGCATACTCACATACACAGATTGGCTGTGCCTAACTGTTTTTTTTATTGACCCCACTAACAGCAGCAGTTGTGCTAAATAAGAGCGCTGAGCAGGTTCTGTGTGTTTTGACTGTTGGTGAAGCAAACGTACTTTGAACACTAGGCTTGGGCGGTTCCACCGTTTACGGAACCGGTTCTGGTACCGAATAAATACCCCGTTCCGAGTCGAAACCGGTTATGAGTTGGGGTGGGACTTTTTTTCGATAAAACGACCAACAATGACAGGTGCTCACCTCGACAAAAAAATAGATTTGAAATGTCGGGGGGCGGGGCTTGTGGGATTTTCATGTGTATTTTGAATTGCATTTTGTCTGTCAAGTTATTGCATTGCTTATTCAAATAAACATCATAAAGTGCCACTTTTTTCCCCTGATAAAATAATATTATATTTTAAATAAAACAAATCCACTTTTTTTCTAAATAGAATACTTGACCTTCATACCAGTTCACACGTAACGGGAGCGTGCGCGCGTGCTTGAAGACAGGCGACAGAGAGTAAATATGGCGATGGCCAGAGGCTACGAAGAACAGGAACAAGGTGTGGGATAGTTTTACCGAAGTGAATGAGAAAGCATCTTCATTTATATACGGCTCTGCAATAACTGATCCTGATGTGCCATCTAGTGATAGAATATTGTAACTGCGTGCATAAATTTGCAGCTTCAAGTCCGCTGGCATCAAAATCTGAACAAAGAAACCCAGCAGAGCACCGTTGCTCTTCTTGAACGCACCAGATCCAGATCATCTTTAAATGATGAATTGCATTCATGGGCCTATTTTAATTTGTAACGAGTAACGAAGTAGCCAATGTCAACGTAACGAAGTGAAGGTATACTTTTTATCCTTTAAATGTAGTAGAGTAAAAGTAAAAACTCAAGTAAATTTCAAATCCTCAAAAAACCTATTTAAGTACTGTACTATACACCTCTGACTATCACAAAGAGCGTTAGGACGCAACTAATTTTTTTTGTACAACCACCCCCTCCGGTAATTTCATTTTTCCGGCATGGCAATTTTTCGAGCTTTAAGCCCGGTACATGCTGTACTTTTGATTTAAAAATGGGCAGACGGTTTTCTTTTTTTATTTTTGTAACCTCCGCACGTCAAAAAGTGATGTGACGCCCCGCGGATAAGGTCGCTTATGCCCCCGTCTTGTTTTTTTCATGCCCAACAGTTTAAAACGAGCTATTTGTTTGTATTCCTGTTGGAAATAAATGTTACGGTTCTACCTCAGTAAAGCCTAAAGTTTGCCTTTTTAAGAAAGATGTTAATAAACATTTTTTAATAAACATTTAAAATTTGCAAAAGTCTCTAATTTTTATTATGACTGCTCTGATGGTCAATATTGGACATTACAGCCATTTTTGACCCTAAAATTAAGTAGTTCAGTGTAGATAGAATATTTTCCACCCTTAGCATTGCTGTAAAAAAAAAATGAAAAAAATGATCGACACTTGGGTATGTCTGGCCTTCGGAGGTTTCCTCGCTCAGTGGTAAAATTCGGTACTGGAACCGCTTTAGTGAGGCTTCGGTTTCAATACTCTACTGCGGGTACCCGGTAGGAATCAGTAACCCACCGGAACCGACGCCTCTACGGGTACCCGGTTCTGAAAAATGTTGATATCCGGATATCATTTTATTTCAAGTTTTCTGTTATTTGTTCCGCTGGCTGTAATTATGTCTGGATTTTTTTGTTCTTTTTGATTTTCAAGTCATTATCCCAGTCCCTGTGCTGAGCTCACGTGTCTTTGTTTTAATTCCCTCTCTGCAGTAGCCCTCCTCTTTCTGTTTATTCATAGGTGCATTAATTTTGTGCCCCAAATTTGTTTGCTGTTGAAGTTCCCCATTTTCCCATTCCTGTTGCGCATATTCCATTCCGACCTCACTGTTTCCTCAGAGCTTTTCCCTGTTTGATTCCTCTCGTCTTCGGTTTCGGAGTTTGCCTTGGCCCTTGTGTTCTTTCTAGTTACAACTTTAGCTGGTTCCTGGTTAATGATTCTGCTGCTCCCTGACTTGGCAATCCTTCTGTTTGCCCTTTGACCCTGTGCCTGTCTGCTGACCCTGATCGTGATATTCACCTCCGGGCTGCTTTCTGCCTGATTGTAACAGAACTGGACTGTGCGCCTTCTCCCATGCTTTTAATAAAGCTTGTGAGACTGACTGTCTGTCTGCGCACGAGTCCTGGGTCCTTTATCTGTCAATAGTAGAGACCGCTGACTTTTATTTGTTGGTATTTGTGTCCATATCACTCAGAGCCTGTGGGAATCCCAGCTCTTTTATATTGTGTTTCTGTGAGCATTGCTGTGCTCTTCACTGTTCGTGCAACTGCTTTGAGTCTGATGGTATTTAAATCTACATTCAAATACCAGAGGACTCAAAGGGCTTATTCACTGTATACACACTATGCACAAAGTACACACACCATATATACTCACTGTGCACCATGTGCGCTGTACACAAGCACAGCACGAATACTCAGTACTAATTCTGCTAATGCACTCAGTACCATTCAGCATACTTACACCATTCACACACTGTGTGCACACACGGTGGATGTGCTGTACACACAGCACACACACACTGCACATTCACACACACACACACACACACACAGCACACACACTCTGCACACAGCACACACACACTGCACACGCACACACACACACAGCTCCTGACTGCAGATTTATGCCCCCTGCAGGTCTCCTGGTCCTTTGGCCTCTCTCTGCTCCTGCTGTCAGGAGCGTCTGGAAATCAAATTGGACACTCCGTGACCTTTAACCTCACAGCCCGGGGGAAGCTGATTGGGCCAGATTTGCATGTGACTGGCATGGGGGCTCACTACATTCTGTTTGGACTGGGTGAGGCGATTCCTCGAGGATACACATTGAGCGACCGACACACGTGAATTTACTGTATGTGCCGCTCGGGATATAGCTGTTAAAAGCCTGCAAAGTCCTCTAAAGGGACCTTGTGTTTTTATCAAAAAGTATGATCACCGAGCTCGCCGAACAGCTGCTCAGAATAAAACGCGGAGCAGCATAATATGGGCCCTTTAACACACAGTGTTAACCGTCTACTTTCCCATCTCATGCACTGAGGATGCTGTAGTGAGGGAGGACTCGGCACTCAGGGGCCCTACATGGTCAGGCTTTGTGATAGAGGCCCCTGCACACTGTGACACTTTCCGTACTTACACACGTGCCACAGTTACTCTGTTAAAACTGTGTGACCCACTTCTGTGGCAGGAAGTGCTCCAAACTGCATATCAGGAAGTGTACATATGTGACACCAGTAAATACCTGCGCTTATTCAGCATTCATACAATTATAGCATACTGATCTCAGCTGCAATGCTATTGTGAACTTAAAACTGACTCTGGATTGAACTGAAATGTTAAAATTATTTTTTTCCTCAGGCACTGTGGAGGCAGCTTCTCTGAATGACATTTACATTCTGGCAACTAGCAGGGTACCCCTGTCACCCATCCTGAAAACTAAAGACCCCAGCTGGGAAAAGCTGAGAGCAAACTCCTCTCTCATACGCATTTCCAGGTAGCGGTAGTTTGTTTTTTCAGTTTTATTTCCTATTAAATGAAGTTATACTCTCAAATACACACTTCAATTAATTTTTAGAAGTTTTAATTGCTTAGATATACATGGCTCCATACAAATACCCTTGATCTCCGAGCATTACTCAGCTAAACTGGATATGACTCATCTGCCCTGTCAAGCCAGAGGGCAGTATCTGCAAAATAGTGAAACTGAGAAATTTGGCCTTAAAGGGATATTACAACATATTGTCAAATTGGCCGATTGCCATAATCCCTATAGTTATTTGAGTAGGTAAATTACCCTTAATTATCCGTACCCCTTGTCTTGAGATTTGGGGGAGGGGGAAAGATGCGAGATGCTCAGCGAACATAACGAAAGTGAACGGAACAGGTCCCTCGCTCCTTCAGAACTCATCAAATACACAATCCTGCAACTCCAAAACTCTCTCGTGGACAAGTTGTGACCTACACATTCACCACGCAATAAAATAATAATGTATAATTAAAGCTGCAAGCAGCGTTGAAAGGGCCCTCGCCCCCCCTGTGCACATTGGGGTGGCAGCAAGATCTTGATGGCTGCAGGTGTCCATTCAGAGCCATTGGACACAGCTGGACGGCGTACAATGTGGTTTCCTGATGAGAGTGCAAAAATTTTCCGGAGGGCGCTATGATACCATTTTGACTTGCCTGTGCACAAAATCTACAACACAGTAATCGTAATACAGGGCTCCATGAGTGTTTCGATTTTTGTAAATTTTCCAGCATGTTTAGACTTTCAAAAGAGCAATTCTTTTATAAATATTATTGGGGGCGCTATAGAGCCATTATGCCCCATTTAGTGCCAATTGATGGATGTATTGAAGAGAATAAGACAGTTCTAATTTTTGAATGGTTTTGCAAGTTTTGGAGCATTCTAAGGCCTTAAAACGTGTGTTCGTAAAATTTGGAAAAACGCAGGAAATAGCTCATAGCTCTCTTCCTGTTTGGCAAAAAAATTTCAAAAAATTAACAATTGCGGAGAATGACTAATGGAATGATCATACCAAATTTCATGAACTTTCAAGCACTTTTATCTGAACATGGCCATATCTAGAGGGCGCTGTGGAGCCACCTGGTATCTCTCGATATAAAATAAGCATATATCTATACTTGGGCGGACAATTTTATCAAGCTTGGAAAGTTTCAGGCAAATCCCACAAAGTATGTGGAATTGAAAGCAACTTCCTGTTTCATGGCAGGACATCAAAATTCGCCGTGACGCCACGGATGCATCGTTCGATGAAATCAAAAAAGCTTCGCAATTTAACGTCAGCAAGGTTTTTAGATATTATATGCCAAATTTTAAGTTGATCGGTTAAATCTCTAGGAGGAGTTCGTTAAAGTACGACACCTGTGAATGGCAAAAAAAATGTAAAAAAGTTGCAATTTCAATTAAAAATGGCAGCCTTCCTGTTGGGTCTAGGTCATGGCCCCAAGAGACTTTTTTGTAGGTCTCGGCATATTCCACATGTCAACCGAATTTCATACATGTGGGTTTATCGGGCTGCGAGGGCTGCTTATTTGAAATTTTCCAGGGGGCGCTATAATGCCATTTTTGCCACGCCTATTTGTACATTTTTTATCAGTGTAATAGGAATGATGGTCTTTAAAATTGTACAAAATTTTGTGAGTTTTTGAGCATGCTGAAACCCTCAAAAGGGTAATTTTTTTAAAAATCGTATTGGGGGCGCTATAGAGCCATGATGCCTCATTTACTGCCAATTTTTGTTTCAAATTGAAGACAATGTGACAAATAAAATTTTAGCAAAGTTTTGCAAGTTTTTGAGTATGCTAAGGCCTTCAAATGTGTGTTCATAAAATTTGGAATAACGCAGGAAATGACTCATAGCTCACTTCCTGTTTGGCCGAAAAATTTCAAAAAAATCAGCACAGCCCAGAAAACCAAATGCAATGATCTGACCAAATTTCATGAACATTCAAGCACTTTTATATCAACATGGCCGTGTCAAGAGGGCGCTGTAGAGCCACCTGACCACACCCACTCCAATATCAACATATAGGTATATTTGGAATTAGACTATCATTAAGCCTGTAAAGTTTCATGTAAATCTCCCAAAGCATATGCTCATAAAATAAACTTCCATTTTCATGGCGGAACATCGAAATTCGCCGCGACGCCACGGATACAAAGTTCGATGAATCCAAAAAAGCTTCGCAATTTAACATCGACGACGTCTTTCAATGTCATATGCCAAATTTTAAGTTGATCAGATAAAATCTCTAGGAGGAGTTCGTTAAAGTACGACACTTGTGAATGGCCAACAATCCAAAAAAGTTGCAATTTCAATTAAAAATGGTGGACTTCCTGTTGAGTGTAGGTCATGGCACCAGGAGAATTTTTTGTAGGTCTCGGCATATTCCACATGTCTACCGAATTTCATACATGTAGGTTTACCAGGCTGCGAGGGCTGCTTATTTAAAATTTTCCAGGGGGCGCTATAGTGACATTTTTGCCATGTATATACATAAGTTTTTTGTCAGAGTAATACGAATGATGGTCTTTATACATTTACAAAATTTTGTGAGTTTTAGAACATGCTGAGACCCTCACAATGGCAATTCTTTTAAAAATCTGATTGGGGGCGCTATACAGCCATTGTGCCAAATTTAGTGTAAATTGATATATAAAATTGAAGATAATAAGACAATTATAATTTGTGCAACTTTTTGCAAGATTTCGAGTATTCTTAAGCATCCAAACATGTGTTTATAAAATTTGGAAAAACGCAGGAAATGGCGCATAGCTCACTTCCTGTTTGGCCAAAAAATTTCTAAAAAATTAAAATAACTCGACATGAACAATGCAATGATCAGACCAAATTTCATGAACATTCAAGCACTTTTATCTCAACATGGCCGTTTCAAGAGGGCGCTGTGGAGCCACCTGACCACACCCAATCTAATATCAACATATAGGTCTACTTGGAAGTGGACTCCTATAAAGCCTGTAAAGTTTCGCGCAAATTTCACAAAGCATGTGCGCGTAAAACCAACTTCCTGTTTCATGGCGGAACATCGAAATTCGCCGCGACGCCACGGATACAAAGTTATATGAATCCAAAAAAGCTTCGCAATTTAACATCGACAAGGTCTTAAGATGTTAAATTCAAAATTTTAAGTTGATCGGATAAAATCTCTAGGAGGAGTTCGTTAAAGTACGAAGCCTGTGAATGGCAAAAAATTTAAAAAATTTGCAAATTCTATTAAAAATGGCGGACTTCCTGTTGAGTCTAGGTCATGGCACCTAGAGACTTTTTTTTAGGTCTTGGCATAGTACACATGTCCACCGAATTTTGTACATGTAGGTCAAACACGCTGCGAGGGCTGCTTCATTGAAATTTTCTAGGTGGCGCTGTAATGCAATTTTGCCACATCCATCTGTAAACCCTAAATCCTAGTTAAAAGTAAGACCTGCTTAATATGTTTGCAAAGTTTTGTGAGTTTTCAAGCATGCTGAGGCCCTCAAAAATGCAATTATGTATTAGGGGGCGCTATAGAGCTACCATATCACACACAGTGCCAAATGAGATATCGAATCAAAGAACTTAATATTTCTAGTCTATGAGCCAAGTCTGGTGAGTTTTCGAGTATGATAAAACCCTCAAAAATGTGTTCGTAAAATCTAAAAAAACGCAGGAAATGGCTCATAGCTCACTTCCTGTGAGGCAAAAAAATTTAAAAAAAATTTACAAAAAAATTTATGATGACTACTATGACTCTATAAAATTTCGTGAGAATCCGAGCAAGTGCGTTCCAAAATGGCCGCGTGTTTGGTGGCGCTATAGAGCCACCGGGGCATGTCCAAGCACAAAAATAATTAAAGCTGCAAGCAGCGTTGAAAGGGCCCTCGCCCCCCTCGTGCACGTTGGGGAGGCAGCAAGATCCTGATGGGTGCAAGTGTCCATTCACAGCCGTTGGACGCTGTTGGACCGCGGACAATGTGTTTTCCTGAGGGGAGTGCAAAAATTTTCTGGAGGGCGCTATGATATCATTTTGACATGTGTGTGCGCAAAATCTACAACATAGTAATCGTAATACCGAGCTCCATGAGTGTGTTGATTTTTGTAAATTTTCCAGCATGTTTAGACCTTCAAAAGAGCAATTCTTCTATAAATTTGATTGGGGGCGCTATAGAGCCATTTTGCCTCATTTAGTGCCAATTGATGGATGATATTAAAGAAAATAAGACATTTATAATTTGTGCTAGGTTTTGCAAGTTTTGACGCATTCTCAGGCCTTAAAACGTGTGTTCAAAAAAACTTGGAAGAACGCAGGAAATAGCTCATAGCTCACTTCCTGTTTGACCAAAAAATTTCAAAAAATTAAGCATTACCCGGAATGACGAATGCAATGATCACACCAAATTTCATGAACATTCAAACACTTTTATCTTAACATGACCATATCTAGAGGGCGCTCTGGAGCCACCTAGGACCTCCTGATCCAATATTAGCATTTGTTTATACTTCGGAGGACAATTTTATCAAGCAAAGGAAGTTTCAGGCAAATCCCACAAAGTATGTGGGAGTAAAAGCAACTTCCTGTTTCATGGCGGGACATCAAAATTCGCCGCGACGCCACGGTTACATCGTTCGATGAAATCAAAATAGCTTCACAATTTAACATCAGCAATGTCTTTAGAAATTATTTGCCAAATATTAAGTTGATCGGATAAAATCTCTCGGAGGAGTTCGTTAAAGTATGACACCTGTGAATGGCGAAAAATCTAAAAAAGTTGCAATTTCAATTAAAAATGGCGGACTTCCTGTTGGGTCTAGGTCATGGCACCAAGAGACTTTTTTTTAGGTCTTAGGATATTCCACATGTCCACCGAAGTTCATACATGCAGGTCAACCACGGTGCGAGGGCTGCTTTTTTGAAATTTTCCAGGGGGCGCTATAATGCCATTTTTGCCACGCCTATATGTAATTTTTTTATCAGTGTAACTGGAAGGATGGTCTTCAGAAATGTACAAAATTTTGGGAGTTTTTGAGCATGCTGAGACCCTCAAAAAGGCAATTATTTTAAAAATTTGATTGGGGGCGCTTTAGAGCCATAATGCCTCATTTACTGCCAATTATTGTCTCAAATCGAAGACAATCGGACAAGTATCATTTTTGCAAAGTTTTGCAAGTTTTCAAGTATGCTAAGGCCTTCAAATGTGTGTTCGTAAAATTTGGAATAACGCAGGAAATGGCTCATAGCGCACTTCCTGTTTGGCCGAAAAATTTCAAAAAAATAAGTATGGCCCAAAAATACCAATGCAATGATCAAACCAAATTTCATGAACATTCAAGCACTTTTATATCAACATGGCCGGGTCAAGAGGGCACTGTGGAGCCACTTGACCACACCCAATCCAATATCAACATATATTTATATTTGGAAGTAGACTACTATTAAGCCTGTAAAGTTTCACGCAAATCTCACAATGCATGTGCTCATAAAAGCAACTTCCATTTTCATGGCGGAACATCGAAATTCGCCGCAACGCCACGGACACTATTTTCGATGAATCCAAAAAAGCTTCGCAATTTAACATGGAGAAGGTCTTTAGATGGCCTGTGCCAAATTTTAAGTTGATCGAATAAAATCTCTAGGAGGAGTTCGTTAAAATACGACACCTGTGAATGGCAAAAAAAATTTAAAAAAGTTGCAATTTCAATTAAAAATGGCAGCCTTCCTGTTGAGTCTAGGTCATTGCACCAAGTGACTTTTTTGTAGGTCTCGGCATATTCCACATGTCTACCGAATTTCATACATGTGGGTTTACCGGGCTGCGAGGGCTGCTTATTTGAAATTTTCCAGGGGGCGCTATAATGCCATTTTTGCCACGCCTATTTGTAAATTTTTTATTAGTGTAATAGGACTGATGTTCTTTAAAATTGTACAAAATTTTGTGAGTTTTTGAGCATGCTGAAACCCTCAAAAGGGTAATTCTTTTAAAAATCGTATTGGGGGCGCTATAGAGCCATGATGCCTCATTTACTGCCAATTTTTGTTTCAAATTGAAGACAATGTGACAAATAAAATTTTAGCTAAGTTTTGCAAGTTTTCGAGTATGCTAAGGCCTTCAAATGTGTGTTCATAAAATTTGGAATAACGCAGGAAATGACTCATAGCTCACTTCCTGTTTGGCCGAAAAATTTCAAAAAAATCAGCACAGCCCAGAAAAACAAATGCAATCATCAGACCAAATTTCATGAACATTCAAGCACTTTTATATCAACATGGCCGTGTCAAGAGGGCGCTGTAGAGCCACCTGACCACACCCACTCCAATATCAACATATAGGTATATTTGGAATTAGACTATCATTAAGCCTGTAAAGTTTCACGTAAATCTCCCTAAGCATATGCTCATAAAAGCAACTTCCATTTTCATGGCGGAACATCGAAATTCGCCGCGACGCCACGGATACAAAGTTCGATGAATCCAAAAAAGCTTCGCAATTTAACATCGACGACGTCTTTCAATGTCATATGCCAAATTTGAAGTTGATCAGATAAAATCTCTAGGAGGAGTTCGTTAAAGTACGATGCCTGTGAATTGCAAAAAATTTAAAAAAATTGCAAATTCAATTAAAAATGGCGGACTTCCTGTTGCGTCTAGGTCATGGCACCAAGAGACTTTTTTTTAGGTCTTGGCATTGTACATATGTCTACCGAATTTGGAACATGTAGATTAAACACGCTGCGAGGGCTGCTTCATTGAAATTTTCTAGGTGGCGCTGTAATGCAATTTTGCCACATTTTTCTTCAAGCCTTATATCCTAGTAAATAGTATGAGCAGCTTAAAAGGTCTGCAAAGTTTCGTGAGTTTTCGAGCATGCTGAGGCCCTCAAAAATGCAATTATGTATTAGGGGGCGCTATAGAGCTACCATGTCAAACCAAGTGCCAAATGAGATATCGTATCAAAGTATTTAATATTTTTAGTCTATGAGCCAAGTTTGGTGAATTTTCGAGCATAATTAGGCCCTCAAAAATGTGTTCGTAAAATCTGAAAAAACGCAGGAAATGGCTCATAGCTCACTTCCTGTGTGGCAAAAAAATTTCAAAAAAATTGACAAAAAAATTTATGATGACTACAATGACCCTATCAAATTTCGTGAGAATCCGAGCAAGTGCGTTCCAAAATGGCCGTGTGTTTGGTGGCGCTAAAGAGCCACTGGGGCATGTCCAAGCACAAAAATAATAATACTTTGCAATTTTCACCACGACTGACGTGTGGGCAAATTTTTGTGAGTTTTCGTGCATGGCAAAGCCATCAAAAATGTGTTCTCGCAGCAGAATAAAAAGAAGAAGAAGAAGAAGAAGAAGAAGAATAATAAAAATCCCATCAAAAACAATAGGTTCCTCGCACCTTCGGTGCCAGGACCCGTTCCGGGCCCTGGCACCGGTCGGTGCTCGGCCCCTAATAATACTTTGGAATTTTCACCACGACTGACGTGCGGGCAAATTTTTGTGAGTTTTCGTGTATGGCAAAGCCCTCAAAAATGCGTTCTCGCAGCAGAATAAAAAGAAGAAGAAGAAGAAGAAGAAGAAGAAGAAGAAGAAGAATAATAAAAATCCCATCAAAAACAATAGGTTCCTCGCACCTTCGGTGCCAGGACCCGTTCCGGGCCCTGGCACCGGTCGGGGCTCGGGCCCTAATTAAAGCTGCAAGCAGCGTTAAAAGGGCCCTCGCACCCCTCGTGCACGTTGGGGTGGCAACAAGATCTTGATGGGTGCAGGTGTCCACTCAGAGCCATTGGACATTGCTGGACCGCGTACAATGTGGTTTCCTGAGGGGAGTGCAAAAATTTTCTGGAGGGCGCTATGATACCATTTTGACTTGCCTGTGCGCAAAATCTACAACATAGTAATCGTAATTCCGAGCTCCATGAGTGTGTTGATTTTTGTAAATTTTCCATTATGTTTAGACCTTCAAAAGAGCAATTCTTTTATAAATGTGATTGGGGGCGCTGTAGAGCCATTATGCCACATTTAGTGCCAATTGATGGATGACATTGAAGAGAATAAGACAATTATAATTGGTGCAAGATTTTGCAAGTTTTGGAGCATTCTAAGGCCTTAAAACGTGTGTTCGTAAAATTTAGAAAAACACAGGAAATAGCTCATAGCTCACTTCCTGTTTGGCCAAAAAATGTAAAAAAATTAACCCTTGCCCGGAATGCCTAATGCAATGATCACACCAAGTTTCATGAATATTCAAGCACTTTTATCTTAACATAGCCGTATCTAGAGGGCGCTGTGGAACCACCTGGCACCTCCCGATCCAACATTAGCATATATTTATACTTGGGAGGACAACTTTATCAACCTTGGAAAGTTTCAGGCAAATCCCACAAAGTTTGTGGGAGTAAAACCAACTTCCTGTTTCATGGCGGGACATCGAAATTCGCCGCGACGCCACGGATACATCGTTCGATGAAATCCAAAAAGCTTCGCAATTTAACATCAGCAAGGTTTTTAGTTATTATTCACCAAATTTTAAGTTGATCGCATAAAATCTCTAGGAGGAGTTTGTTAAAGTACAACACCTGAGAATGGCATAAAATCCCAAAATTTGCAATTTCAATTAAAAATGGTGGACTTCCTGTTGAGTCTAGGTCATGGCACCAAAAGACTTTTTTTTAGGTCTCGGCATCTTCCACAGACATCTTCAGGGTGCGACTGTCATCATATGTAGGAAGTTTCGGGCGGATACGATTATGTATGGCCGAGTTATAACATGTCTTATGGCGAACATCAATGTTTTCCACGCCCCCACGGCCACGCCCTAAGACTGTAGTACACGTCTTACGCAACTTTTGCTTTCACAGGTCTTATGAAGGCACAGACCGAATTTGAAGTCGATCGCATTAAATGTCTAGGAGGAGTTTGTTAAAATACGACACCTGCAAATTGCCCCAACATGACCATAAAATTCAAAATGGCAGACTTCCTGTTGGTTTTACGATATCGCTCCAAGAGGCTTTTTTGTACGTCTTGACCCCCGTACTTGTAAGTGAAACGGTACGCGGGGGCTGCTTCATTGAAACACTATTGGCAGTGCCTAGGGGGTGCCATTCAGCCAATTTGCCACGCCCATGCCCGCAACCCCCCTCAAAAATCAAGTACGCATCTTACAACATATGTGCCACGTATCATGCGCCTACAAGCTGTCCTCCATCTGTAATACCATAAAATGCATTAGGGGGCGCTACAGAGCTGATCTGCCACGCCCGTGGCCAGCTGAGATATATATGAAATGGCATTGGAATTCACACATATGTGCAAAGTTTCGTAGGTTTTCGCACATCCTAAAGGCCTCAAAACTGCAATCATATATTGAAAATTTCCGCAGGAAACGGTCCACGGCTGACTTCCTGTTGGGCAAAAAAAAATTTTTAAATCTCATGACATCGTACTTAGGGGACCTATGATGTCACCGAATTTCGTGCAGCTCCGATGAAATATGCCCAAAAACGGCCCTACGTTTGGGGGCGCTATTGAGCCCCCTGACCACGCCCATGCCCAGTCACTCCAGAAAATGTTGAGTTTCGCCAAGCTTGAGGTCTGTGCCAAATTTGGTGCGGCTCGCACCGCGGGAAATGCCTCAAAACGGGTCGCAAAGCCGCGGAAGTATAATAATAATAATAATAATCTCTACAAAAACAATAGGTTCCTCGCAACTTCGTTGTCAGGAGCCGTTGGCCCCTGGCAACTTCGTCGCTCGGGCCCTAATTACGAGACAGAGTTACAAAACCCAAAACCAGTGAAGTTGGCATGTTGTGTAAATCGTAAATAAAAACAGAATAGAATGATTTGCAAATCCTTTTCAACCTATATTCAATTGAATACACTGCAAAGACAAGTTACTTAATGTTCGAACAGGTAAACTTTGTAATTTTTTGCAAATATTAGCTCATTTGGAATTTGATGCCTGCAACATGTTTCAAAAAAGCTGGCACAAGTGGCAAAAAAGACTGAGAGAGTTGAGGAATGCTCATCAAACATTTATTTGGATCAGCCCACAGGTGAACGGGCTCATTGGGAACAGGTGGGTGCCATGATTGGGTATAAAAGCAGCTTCCCTGAAATGCTCAGTCATTCACAAACAAGGATGGGGCGAGGGTCACCACTTAGTGAACAAATGCGTGCGCTGATTGTCGAACAGTTTAAAAACAACATTCCTCAACGAGCTATTGCAAGAAATTTAGGGATTTCATCATCTACGGTCCATAATATCGTCAAAAGGTTCAGAGAATCTGGAGAAATCACTGCACGTAAGCGACAAGGCCGAAAACCAACATTGAATACCCATGACCTTCGATCCCTCAGGCGGTACTGCATCAAAAACCGACATCAGTGTGTAAAGGACATCACCACATGGGCTCAGGAACACTTCAGAAAACCACTGTCAGTAACTACAGTTCGTCGCTACATCTGCAAGTGCAAGTTAAAACTCTACAATGCAATGCGAAAGCCATTTATCAACAGCACCCAGAAACGCCGCTGGCTTCGCTGGGCCCAAGCTCATCTAAGATGGACTGATGCAAAGTGGAAAAGTGTTCTATGGTCTGACGAGTCTACATTTCAAATTGTTTTTGGAAACTGTGTACGTCGTGTCCCCCGGACCAAAGAGGAAAAGAACCATCCGGACTGTTATAGGCGCAAAGTTCAAAAGTCAGCATCTGTGATGGTATGGGGGTGTATTAGTGCCCAAGGCATGGTTAACTTACACATATGTGAAGGCACCATTAATGCTGAAAGGTACATACAGGTTTTGGAGCAACATATGTTGCCATCCAAGCAATGTCATTTTCATGGACGCCCCTGCTTATTTCAGCAAGACAATGCCAAGCCACACTCTGCACGAGTTACAACAGCATGGCTCCGTAGTAAAAGAGTGCGGGTACTAGACTGGCCTGCCTGTAGTCCAGACCTGTCTCCCATTGAAAATGTGTGGCCCATTATGAAGCGTAAAATACGACAACGGAGACCCCGGACTGTTGAACAACTTAAGCTGTACATCAAGCAAGAATGGGAAAGAGTTCCTTCTAAAAAGCTTCAAAAATTGGTCTCCTCAGTTCCCAAACGTTTACCGGCTGTCGTTAAAAGGAAAGGCGATGTAACACAGTGGTAAAAAGGCCCCTGTGCCAACTTTTCTGCAATGTGTTGCTGCCTTTAAATTCGAAGGTAATGATTATTTGCAAAAAAAAAAAAAAGTTTCTCAGTTTGAACATTAAACATCTTGTCTTTGCAGTGTATTCAATTGAATACAAGTTGAAAAGGATTTGGAAATCATTGAATTCTGTTTTTATCTACGGTTTACATAACGTGCCAACTTCACTGGTTTTGGGTTTTGTACATTGGATAATAATTCTGTTTTTTATTATTTTATTGAATTCTTAGTACACTTAGGGCACAAAAAATCACTATAACCTAGGAGCTTTGGGGGGGCCCTCCGAATCCCCCCCACCAGGGCGCTGCCCTGGACCCAGCTGGGGGACAGCGGTCCCCAGACCCCCTGCTAAATTTTCTGATAATTTCACTTCATCCAAATCACATCCCTGAGATGCTGCCGTCTGGCTTGACGGGGCAGTGATGTGCTTGTCCAAATATATCATCAATTTTCTCTTTCTTTGTGGTTTCAGTGGAAATGATCAAGTTGAGACGTTGGTCCCTCTAGTGGCAGGATTTTGCAACAACCACAACAACTTTGACTGGGCGTCGATGCTAAACTCCAGCCGCAGTGACTGGGTGCTCGTGTGCGGCTCCAGCCGGCTGTCTGTGCTCAGGGAGAGCAGCACCCGCGCTGAGTGGAGCGTGACCTCTGCCGCTATTCACGGGTGAGACGTTTGAAGGTCGGGGACACCGACGCAGACAGTATCCCAAGACCCACATTTACAGTCTTGTGGTCTCGAATGCACGCTCACCTGCCACTGAGTAAGTGTGGAGTACTGTGATGTTTCTGAAAATGGCTGAGCTCAAAGGTGCTTTTAATCCGCACTGTACAAACCCCTATCCTGATACAGTTTCAGAGCACTATTAAAGGCTAAGGGCATCCCACAATGCACCTGGATTTTCTGTGTAGAAAAGAAAGAGAGGTTATTAAGATGACAGGCAAGAAAATATTCCCAAGTAAATAAAGTTCAATCAGATGACTGAAGCTTCTTTAATTGAGAAAATATGCGGTGTAAAATAAAACCAGTGTGAGCTCATTGGTTGCTTTTTTATGGATGCTTTTACTAGCTAATTTATTCCCGTATTTATGTATAATTTTGGTCAAGCTTATAATGTTTGTCATTTTAGTGTTTTGATTGCTAATTGGGTCTTCATTCATTCAGAATATGCATCTCTATGTCAATCATGGCTCATAAACTCTGTTTCAGCGTGAAACATTTTGCTTTCGCCATGTGCATCCAGACTTCAGATGACAAAACCTCACTGCAAGTGCAGTCTTCCTGCCCACTTATACAATCTGGGCCAATCCTGTGAATATGTCACTCAGGTGGTCACATGACTTAGCTCAAAGACCGCAGGCGTGGGTATTGGGACGAGGCCAGAGACACTGCACTTCCTGAGTGAAATAAATTCATAGTGGGGTCCAGTAGCGTCTGGGGCTGGTTCGGAGCCCGATGTCAAAGAGGCTGAGCTGTGGCCTGAGTCGCGGATGATGTGGGTCTCAGTCTTTTGCCTCTCAGCTGCAGGTTTGCTTTTGGGACGGAAAATCATGCAGGGATGGCACATCAGTACAGTGACCAAAGCCAAGCATGTCGTTCATGCACAGGGACAGTATTCAGCACTGAGCTAAGCTGTGCGTTTCCCCACCTCAGGCATCCTACTCCCGGCCACTTCAACGCAGACCCTGTTCCAGACCTCCTCATCCAGCAGTCTGTCTCTCCCGGAGTGAGGAGGGTGAGTGCAGCCCAGACCCTGAGACCGATAGTGCCCCCTGCTGGTGAGAAATGTACATCACTGAATGTGCATCGACCAGAGCAGTCTCTGTTCGGTGTGAACCTCCACCATCTCCCAGTTAATGCTTCAGAATGGGGGCCTGTGATTTTAGATGGTTATTCATTTTGCTTTGAGCATTTACTCCAGTCAAAACATGGTTCTGCCCATCAGCCTTTCTAGTTCTGTCAAGTAACAGGGATCACAAAATCTGGCTCTCAAATCAAAATCCAGCTCTTTTCTTTTCTCCCGAGTAACTAGCTAATTAACTTCTGATTGGCCAGACTGTCTTTACACCTGACCCCCAGGTGCTGCCCTGATCAGGCCCTGATCTAGTTCAGCTCCATCCTCGACATGCCACTGCTTAAATGTTTAAATTGACTTTTTAGAACTTTAATACCATTTTATTCTATCAATACTTTATTTTATTATTAATTAGCTAGCCAGCGGAGGATGGGCTTCCCCACTACAGCCGGGTCTTTCCAGAGATTTTTCTCCTGACTGAGAGTTTTTTGCCTCATTTGCTGTAGTGGGGAATAGGCTGGGCACTGTCCTTTCATTTACTCCATCTCTCAATGTAAAGGGTCTTTGTGACAGTCTGTCTGTGAAAAGCCAATACAAATAAAATAGAATTGAATGGAATAAAGAGGGTGGGAAACCTCTGGTGACGGTCAGGGCCGAGCTGATCTCTGCCATAGAGGATCCCATGAAGAGTCGTCATCACTCCTGTATGGAGACGGGCTGCAGAACCGTAACCCCACCCACCTCTGCATCTCCAGGTGCAGGTGATTGACGGGGCCAGTGGGCGGAGTTTGTGGGAGGCGGAGTTTGTCTGCCCGCGGCTGGATTTGGAGGGGTCGTCCGTCGCCACTTCCTCTGGTGCCTCGGTGTTCCTCTTCTGGGCAGGAGAGCTGCAGATGCTGCGGAACCACTCCAGATCCCCGGTGAGCAGCTCTGGCAACCCGGCTGCGTTCATTTTAACACACAGGGATCTCTCAGCTCCATCGGGTCAGACAGTGCTGTGATGCAAAAACTCTGGGTTCCATATGGGTCCCGCACTGAGTGTGTGTGTCCTTGGTAAGACACTTAAAATAGTGTTTCTGGTCCCTGCGATTGCAGTCCTGTTGGTTTTACACACCTCCCTGATCTGACTCTCCCAGCTCAGCTCAGCGAGTGCTTCACTAACACTGATCAGCTGAATCAGGTGTGTTATACGAGGGGGCTGTGTGAAATGTGCAGGGGGCCGCGTGACATGTACAGGGGGCTGTGTCCAATGTGCAGGGGTCTGTGTGACATGTGCAGGGGTCTGTGTGACATGTGCAGAGGACAGTGTGACATGCGCAGGGGACCATGTGACATGCGCGGGGGGCCGTGTGACATGCGCAGGGGGCCGTGTGACATGTGCAGGGGGCTGTGTGAAATGTGCGGGGGGCCGTGTGACATACGCAGGGGGCCGTGTGACATGCGCGGGGGGCTGTGTCCAATGTGCAGGGGTCCGTGTGACATGCGCAGGGGGCCGTGTGACATGCGCAGGGGCCGTGTGACATGTGCAGGGGGCTGTGTCCAATGTGCAGGGGTCCGTGTGACATGTGCGGGGGGCCGTGTGAAATGTGCGGGGGCCCGTGTGACATGCGCAGGGGGCCGTGTGACATGTGCAGGGGGCTGTGTCCAATGTGCAGGGGTCCGTGTGACATGTGCAGGGAACCGTGTGAAATGCGCAGGAGGCTGTGTGACATGCGCAGGGGGCCGTGTGAAATGTGCGGAGGCCCGTGTGACATACGCAGGGGGCAGTGTGAAATGCGCAGGGGGCAGTGTGAAATGCGCAGGGGACAGTGTGAAATGCGCAGGGAGCAGTGTGAAATGCGCAGGGGGCAGTGTGAAATGCGCAGGGCCGGGGCACTGCAGGAACAGGGCTCAGAAACACTGCCAAACTGGCATCACATTCATTATTTAGGTTTCATTACTCAAAGGTTTATGAAGCATTGATACTGAGAGGAGAACAATGGTGAGTAATTTAAACTACTTCATTCCTTTATTTGTAAAAATTATGGTACATTTTAAGGTGTTGGCATACATACTAATTTAAGATAAATTGTTGTGTGTTGTATTCAGGCAAACTCACCCCTCCCCTTTTACATCATCAGTGTTGAGTGGCAGTTTGGCCACGTGTATTTATATTTATATAAGTAGGAGTTTAATATTCATAATTTCCATCTGGTTTCTATATTAAGGCCTCACAAGGTGCAGCACCTACTGCGGATCCGGCCAACTCAGTCCTCCGAAGGCTGTACTTGCTGCACCCAGCCTATCCCACAATCCTCCTGGAGCTGAAAACCACCACAGACACCTTACTGGCTGCTGCAGGTCTGTAACTGAAAATAATCGAAGTTTATCTTGTGCTTATTAATGTCCAAACTCTCCTGGATGACATGTACATCCTGTCAATCTTTAATTCCCATTTTTCTACTTTATGTATTAAAAAAGTACAATGCTTCAGTGTGGGGTGAATCAGATGTCCTCACAACTTACTATAACAACAAGAAAAGGCATTTTAATATGATGTACTTTAACTGATGAAACATTTTACAACAGAAGACCTCCATAACCATAAGCATTACTCTGTCTGTGCTGTGCTACTGTTACCACATATTGCTACACTGTGACCCGCTGCACCTGCTCCAGAAGATTTCTCTTTCGTGAACAGGATCTCTGTCGTTATGTTAAAAATTAGCTCTGGTGTCCACATTACAGCAGTGAACCCTCTCTGCCTTATAGTCAGTCACCAGGAACAGCAGAAAGATGCACTTTACATCACCGTTGCCGCTCGGCCTGCAAAGCCTGGGGCTCAGGTGGTCAGGAGCCTGAGTTTGAGAGCCTTGATTGCGGGAGGGAAAATCGTGAGGCTGGGCGAGGTGAAGAGAGATGGAGCTTCGGCGAGGCCTGGGGCCTTCGAGATCAACAAGTTCTTCATAAATCTCTCCTTCAGACTGCATTAGGTAAGAAGTACTCGTGTATGATGGTGACCATTGAAACTGAAATGTTCCACTGAACAGCTGCAAACTGGTGCAGATAATTTAACAGGCTCCTGATCCAACTAAAGGGAAAGACTTCGCTGCTTTTGTGTCCTTTCAGTTACCGTTTGCATCATTTATATACTCAGCAAGAAAAGTTTCTGTGACACCAATATTGTTAATTATTTTTCATAACGCAATTATGAAATTGTCATACATGGTGATATCAGACTGAAACAGTACACGTAAACACAACATTGAAATGGAAATCATGAAAATGCGAGAAAATGACTTTGCACGTGAAAATGTGCGTAAATCATGCTTGTGGATGGCAATAAAAGAGGAGAATTTTTGGAATGTTCACATTGTGCCTGATGAACGACGGAAGCATCACTTATCGAAAACACAACCATTTCGGATCAGGAACTCTACCCTCTAAATGCCAAGACTGTCTGAAAATGATCGGTGGAGGGCCATTGGGATGATTGAATCCGGAACCTCGCAGAGGGAAGTTGCTCATCGCCTGAATGTCCACCGAAACACCATTTGGAACTTATGGCAGCGTCATCAGCAGACAAGACATGTCAGAGACCGTCCTCGCAGCGGCCGTCCACGAGTAACCACTCCCAGACAGGACAACTGGATTGGAACAACCCATCTCCGAAATCGATTCCAACCTGCAACCATAACTGCAAGAACGATACCTGGTTTGAGGCGACTGTCTGCACAGACAATCCGTCGCTGTCTTCGTCATTTTGGCATTGTCCCACGTCGGCCAGCAAGACGTCCAATACTCACAGTACAACACCGACGACTGCGTCTACAGTGGGCACAACAACATCGACGGTGGATCCAACGTCAGTGGGATCTTGTACTCTTCACTGATGAATCAAGATTCACGCTTAACCGATGTGATGGTCGTTTACGTGTATACCGTCGACGTGGAGAACGTTATGCCAACAACTGTGTTCAGGAATTTGATCGTTTTGGAGGTGGTAGTGTCATGATTTGGGGAGGGATCACGGCTAGAAACAGAACAGATTTGCTTGTTATTGATGGAAATCTAACAGGTCAAAGATATCGCGATGAAGTGCTACGGCCATTGGTGGTACCGTTTTTGATGCAACATGGTCCCGGAATAACGCTGCAACATGATAACGCCAGACCACTCGTTGCAAGGATTGTACAGCAGTATCTGATGCAACAACATGTCAATGTCCTGCCATGGCCAGCCAGATCCCCAGACATGTCCCCAATCGAGCATCTTTGAGACGAGATGGATCGACGTTTGCGGCGGTTGGATAACCCGCCAGCTACACTCCAGGAATTGCGACAACGTCTACGTCAGATTTGGAATGACATCCCACAGCAATTTCTGGCACATCTGATTCGGTCCATGCGCCGGAGATGCGTTGCTTGCATCATGGCACGAGGAAGTCACACCCGGTATTGAAGTGTGAAGGTCACAATTGGTTAGACGTCAGACAAGTGCTTCATGACGCATGAAAATGACATTTTTCGTTTTGAGTGACGTTGGCACTGAAAAGTCAGTGTTTCTCCTGTTAAATAAACATATTGATTGCATTGAGATCTTTGCGTGTCATTTATAACATACACATAAATGGTGTCACAGAAACTTTTGTTGCTGAGCATAGTTGAATTAATCTCAGGCTCAGCTCAGACTGATAGCACTGCAGTATCAGCCCGACTGGAGACTGCCGAGGTGAGGTCAGCCAATCAAAGAACACTTAAGCTGCAGAAAATATACAGAAAATGCTAAAATGCTTTGGGGTGTGTGCAAGAATAAAGGCATAAAAGCCAACAAAACTCAGAAACTCAGAAACGTGAGTGTCAGTGGGGAACGGTACCACTGTCTCTACAGCCCGAGGCGAAGCTCAGGAACACGGCTTTAGACTTCAGAGGAAATCCGAAATGACCTGTCCTGTTTCTAACATTCATATACATGTCAGGGAGTCGGTCTTAAGATGCTCAAACTGACGTGCACTGGAGTAACTATTCCCATCGATACTCTTAAAACATAGCAAATGCATTCGAAATTTTTTCCGTTCTCTTTCTTGACCTGTGAGGAGACCCTCTCTTGTCCCTGCTCCGCTCAGGCGGCTCCAGGGCACCGCAGCCTGGTGTGACTGTAATGGGGACGAGCGGCCAGTGAATAATAAGAGCTTTTACAGTGGATTTCTCTCTTCATTCTTACTGAAATAGCACGTTTTTGAAAGGTAAAGTCAGCCAAAATTCTACTACTTTATCCAGTAAAAACCAAACATTTGATAAACCTGCACACTCATAGGGGTGTGAAGAATTTTCATAACCCACTGTTTGTCCTCAGTGTGGTATCTGAGGTTTGGGAAAAGTTCTCAGTACTAAATACTGTTCTTTCTCTGTGCATTTTGTGTCCAGTGAGCTGAGGGTGTTGTGCCTGCCAGGCCAGCTAATGGATAACAGAGAGAAGAAGAGAGACCAGCTTCATGGGAGCAAAGGAACCAAATTCGGTCGCGTTCCACAATTTTAAGTGGTTACATTTCTGTCCCAGTTTAATTTTATTTCATACCCGCAAAATGTGTTTTTCAGTGATCCCTCTGTGATATGATGTGGGAATTCCATACACTGGAGAGAATGTCTGTGTGATTTTAGGAAATGCCTGTGTAGGAGTTTATGTATTTATTTGTTGCATTTTAGCCAATTTACTTTTAGCAGAATATGCACTAACTCCACTGCACACTCCCTGAGCAAAAGCGCCCTTGTGCATAATTCATAGTTTGTGTAGCTTATTACAGATGCCACAGGAAAAATGCATGCACAACCACACAAACACTCGCACACTGCAGTTATAAGGTTATCATTTGTTCAATTTGCAGTAAAATGGTGCCTCCTGTTTTCCTTCTTTAGATCTTGTTCATTTTCTGACTACTAAACTGCCAGTACTGATCCCAGTGAACACTGTCCCAGTGAATCTAGCACTTAGCTGCATGGTACTATAGTCTGCACATAGGTACTAAGCATAAATCTCCCTTCTCATGTTTGGTAAGCTGCTATCATTGCTGGGGTGTGTAGATACTTTATTGCTGTACAGTATTCAATGTGTGGTCTTACTTACTGAAAGGGCAATTTCCCTTTTGACGAGCAAATGAAGATAGTTTCTGAAGTATTCAAGAGGATATTGCATTGCCAGTTGGTATTATGTGTATATGGTCTGTAAATATTACTGAGAGGTACTTGTAAATAGCAGTGACATTACAATGCTGGAGTACACTGACATGGATTTGCATAATGATGAAACAATAAAGAATATTTTAAAATGCCACTGCTGGACGTGCGTATGGATACAGTAATTCCCGTCGGGAGGCTGAAAACGTGACAGAAACTTCCGTAAATTTCCCCCCACTTTAATTCGTATTTCAGTTTTTAACTGTAACCCCCCACATACATCTAACAACCTCTTAACACTACCAGGGACAGGTTTAGAGGATATTATGCAAGCCCTGAGAATACCCTTTGCAGTTTGCACACACAAAAAAAAAATGCTGCAATCGAAAATTTTTACTACAAAACACTGTAAATGAACAATCTCTTAAGCATCTCACTCAGGTCACTTATGCAATTGTGTCCTTAACTGATTAAGATATTGCAGATCAGAATATTTCATGCAGGAAATAAAACCATATAGGTAAATCCTATTGCTACAGCGGTATTTTCTTACAACAATGATTTCCTGTACCATTTGATTTCCTCTTCCAGTGGTTGTAATGGGAAACACTTCCCAATGCTCACATGCAATTGACTTAGTCATCATTACATAAGCAGGCTAGCACTCACTTAAACTGCAAGGGATGCCGCGTAAAATGTAAATAAACACAGAATGCAATGATTAGAAAATCTCATAAACCCACAATTTATTCACAGTAGAACATAGACAACATATCAGATGTTGAAAGTGAGACATTTTACCATTTCATGAAAAATATTAGCCCATTTTGAATTGGATGGCAGCAAAACATCTCAAAAAAGTTGGGACAGGTGCAAAAAAAGGCTGGAAAAAGTAAGTGGTACTAAAAAATAATAGGATCAAGGGTCCTTTAGCTTACCGGCAAGCAGTCTTACAGCGATGATACAAGTTATGAAAATTTCATGTGAAATTTGACTCTTGAATCCATGAAAATCAATGTCAAGGTCACTAAATAAAAGTTCACATACATTTATAAGACCTTCTGTAATACAGTCCTTAGCTCTGAAGCAGTTTTGGTCATGCAAGTCATCATAATATGTCAATATGTATTCAATATGTCAATTGTGAACTTTAAAGGGTCACAGAATGTCAAGTTGTGGTCAGCAAATGGACTTCATAAATGACTTTCTGAATGTCTATACAAACCTTGGCTCAATCTGTGAACATTTTGGTGATACAAGTCATTGTAATTTCACTGTGGAGTTTGACTCTCAAAGGTCACTGACAGTCAAGTTGAATGTCACCAAATGAAAGTTCAATTGTGACTTCCTAGATATCAGTAACACAAACTTCGGCTCCATCTGTGACCGTTTTAGTGATTAGAGAAGTTACTGAATTTTCACTAGGTCACATTTGACCTTTGAAGGTCAATACGAAGGTCACCAAATGAAAGTTCACAAATGATTTCCTACATGTCTACAATACAAACCTAGACTCCATCTGTGACCGTTTTGGCAAGACAAGTCATTGTAATTGCATTATGTCAAGTTTGACCTTCAAATGTTGTCAACAATCAAGCTGAATGTCACCAAATGAAAGTTCATATGCGACTTTCTATGTCAGTAAAACAAACCTAGGCTCCATCTGTGACCTTTTCAGTGATAGAAGTCATTGAATTTTCTTTGTCAAGTTAGACATTAGATGGTCAATATGAAGCTCACCAAATGAAAGTTCATGTATGACTTCCAATACATCTCCAATACAAATCGAAACTATCTAACCATTTTGCTGATATAAATCTGTGAAATTTCACTGTGAAGTTTGAGCATTCAAGGTCACTGAAGGTCAAGTTTAATGTCACCAAATGAAATTTCATACATGACTTCCTATAAGTGTTCAATGCACATATGTTCCAAATCTTCAATATTTTCAAGCCTAGAAACCTTTGAAAATTGTAACATTTTGCTTGATCTCAAGCTTGACCTAGTTTGATGAAGGTCATCTGAGGTCAACTTTAACACTGCCAAAATATAGGTCATATATTACTTCCTATATGTCAGTAATACAAACTTAATCTCTATCTGCAACCATTTAGCTTCCACACGCGATTTGGCCCATTCTCCATAAGACCCAATGTTAAAGTACAGCGCCCCCACTAGACCCACTTCTGCCAATTCAATCAAAATCGTGCTCGCACTGTACATTGATGGTACCAAGGTAAGTTGATTGTCTGATTTAGAAAAAAATTTATCAAGTAGTTTGAGAAATAATTTTTTTAAATTTCTCAGTCCTATCTTTAACATTGGAGCCAAAATTTCAAGGGCCCATAAAACAGACAAAAATGATTCAATTAAAAATCCAAGAAAAACATCTGGAGATATGGTCTAGTAGTATATTATTGCAAATTTACATGAAAATTAATCAGGCCAAAAAAAAAAAAAAAAAATGTGCCGGACAAGGGACGACAGGCGCCACACCAGGACAATAGCTGGCCGGTAAGCTAAAACAAGCAGGGGGAGCATTTCGCAACTAATTAGGCTAACCGGCTACCGGACTGGGAATAAAAAGAGCATTTTAGAGAGGCAGAGTCTCTCAGAAGTAAAGGTGATCAGAGGTTTGCCAATCTGCAAAAAATGTCTAAAAATTGTGTAACAATTTCAGAAAAATGTTCCTCAGTGTAAAATTGCGATGACTTTGAATCTTAAATACATAATATCATCAAAAGATTAAGTGAATCTGGAGAAATCTCTGCGGGCAAGAGATTAGTCCAAAGGTCAATATTGGATGCTCATGATCTTCGGGCCCTCAGGTGGCACTGCATTAAAAACAGGCATGATTCTGCACTGGAATACACTGCTTGGGCTCAGGAACACTTCCAGAAATCAGTCTGTGGACACTAGTGATGCGCGGGTCGAGGTTTTTTAACACCCGCACCAACCCAACCCGACGTGACAGCTAACCCGCCCTGCAACTCGCACTGATTTTCAACCCGACCCGACACAAAAAGGAGGCAAGAGAAAAAGAATACAGAGGGTCTGCGTGACATGATTTGCAATGGAAAAATAAGATTCCTCTGTTACACTATGGATTTGAGTGGAGCACAACATACATTTGGCTTTTGGCTGGAATTCTTAATACAAAGTTTAGGCTCTGTCTATTAATTGAACCTTACCGTGATTTCTGATCTTTGCAACCAAACGAAATGGCATCAGGCAAAATATTGCAAACAGGCTGTTTTATTGGAACAAAATTAACATGACAGTGGCGCACTATAGCGCTATCGCCTACTCTTCCATACAGTGTTGCGATATCCAGTCTACAAGGAAATTTTTTTCCCCTCATATATTTATTTCAAGATTTTTTTTTGGGGGGGGGGGGCTTTTAGGCTATTTTTTCAACACAGCTTATAATGTAGGCCTAGGCGTATTTTCTCCCCAAACTATGCAAAAACAAAATCACTTCAACAGTGCCAGGGTTTAAGCGAATACAGCGCGCTTCCAGGACACGGCCAGCCGAACTGAAGGTTCACTCGCTTGTTGCGCTAGTTGCTGGGACGTAGAGAACTCCTTTGGCCGCCATGAAGTTTTACACGATTATTCTTTGTCTCATGGTATGGTAATTAATAGGAGCAAGACTAAGTTTATGACCATACATGCTCCAGTAATAAGTTACCTATGCGTTTGTGTGATATGTGTATAGAATGGTGTTATAGATTTGTATATCTAAGAAGTATCTTTACTGCCGATGGCAGCACACGCTCTGCTGTTAGAGAACACGTAACTGATAAACGGAAGCACCTCAACGAGTTGATTTTATTTTTGAATAAGAATCGTGAAATGCCTTTCACTGTAAAGTGGTGAAAAAATGTTTTGTCTATGTGTTGTTTGGACCCACAGGACAATAAAATTACTACTACTATATGATATTTCGTGCTGACTGCAGAGCGATTTATAAGATGAACTACCATTCAACCTTTAGATTCTTAGTCTAACCGTGGAGGATTGAGCCGCGCACGCCTGGAGCCCTCAAGTGACCACAGCCTATTATACTTTTTATTCGCAATTTCGTGGGAATTAGACGTCGCCACGGTTTGGCCCAACCCGCCCGCACCCTCTAAATGTTATAAAAATATTGACCCACGGGTTCCGGGCCGACCCGCGCATCACTAGTGGACATAGTTTGCCGTGCAATCTAGAAACGCAAGCTAAAGCTGTATCATGCAAAGACGAAGCCATATGTGAACACGATCCATAAATGCCGCCATCTTCTCCGGGCCTAAGTTCATTTAAAATGGACCGAGGCAAATTGGAAAACTGTTCTGAGGTCACATGTATCAAAATTTGAAATTCTTTTTGGAAATCAAGGACGCGGTGTCGTGCAGTTTAAAGTGGAGAGGGACCATCCATCAGTGCACAGTTCAAAAGCCTACATCTCTGATGGTATCGGGTAGCATTAGTGCCTATGGCGTGGTGAGGTCACACATCTGAAAAGGCACTATCAATGCTGAAATGTATATAGAGGTTTTACAACAACATATGCTCCCATCTAGACAGCGTCTCTTTCTTGGAAGGCCTTGCATATTTCAGCGAAACAATGCCAAACCAAAACTGCATCCATCACAATAGTATGGCTTCGCAGAAGAAGAATCTGAGTGCTGAACTGGCCTACCTGCAGTCCTGACCATTTCACTAGTAGAAAACATTTGGCGCATCATAAAACAAAACATCCGGCAAAGAAGACCCAGGACTATTGAGCAGCTAGAATCCTACATCTGTGAGACAACATTTGTCTACCAAAAGCTTCAGCAATGGGTCTCCTCACTTCCCAGATTTTACAGACTGTTGTTAAAAGGAAATAATAAACAATGGTAATCATGGCCCTGTCCGAACTGTTAGATGTGTTGCTGCCATCAAATTCAAAATGAGCTAATATTTTTCATGAAATGGTAAAATGTCTCACTTTCAACATCTGATGTTGTCTATGTTCTATTGTGAATAAAATGTGGGTTTGAGATTTTCTAATCATTGCATTCTGTTTTTATTTACATTTCAAACAGCATCCCAACTTTTTATGAATTGGGGTTGTACCTTGTTGATGCCTCTAAACTACAGACTAATGTTTATTAATGCCGCAAGGATTCGCAAAGATACTCTCCTGATCCAGAAATCTCACCCTACTTAGCACAAACCAATCTCCCCATGCACAATACAAGTGAACCCAGGCAACTCTTAAAAAAAAAACACACACACACACACACACACTAAAGACCAAACAAAATACATCAATTTTTGTTGTTAAAGATCCAGGCCAGGAGGGTCATTATTATTATTTCTCAAACAAAAGGTGGAATCCTAGCGCTTATTATTACACTTGCACCGACACAAGCCGTTACCAGGGCGTTCCCTCAAACTGAATTTAGCTGCAGGACCCAACCTGTGTGTGAGTTAATTCATATGGGTGTGTCTCGACACTGGATCAAACAGCTAGAAAATACCAGCAGCTCTCATTAAAAACGATCCACAGCATGCGCCATAAGTTACTGGGCGAGGACAGTTTTGCTTGACTCAGCACCCAATATTTTGAGATTTGTCAAAAGCGGATTTGTCCCATTTGTTATTTTCGGATTGCCATGGACACATCGCAGGTGAAAGGCGTGCACTCAAACAGTAAAAGCTCCGCCCCAAAGTAAACATCCAACATCTGACAGCTCGCGGAGGGGAAAAGATGGCGTCCGTTCCGTTCCGTCTCTCCCGGCTTTCAGCCCGGAGAGGCATCAACGTTTTGACACCAAATGCCGGGACAGGATGCCAGTCAACGCGCTTGACCCTGTGCAGAAACAGTGCGTTCATGGCGTCTGGCGGAATTCCACCAAAACCAATGAAAGTAAGTACCCACTGAAAAAGCATATCGAACTAGATGAAGCCCTGAACTACTGGAATAGATTGTTGGGTTTTGTTAAAAGAAAACCGTATTTATACTATAAATTTAACTCATTTACGTTCCTGACAAAATCACTTCTCGGAATTTTTTCAAACGAAGGAATGCTAGGCTTGGATTGACTAATAGTGATTCACAGCTAGGCTGCACCCCTACAGTAATCATGCGTTATTCCGGGTCGTTATATAAGACAGTATTGCATAGATGCTGACCGACACTTTCACCCTGGGTGACCGGGACTCAGTGAAGTCAGCATTCAAAAACTGCCAAAAACTTGCTGAATAAAAATCACCATGTAACAGCAAACTCTCTTTCATCCAGACCTCCTTCGGTCTTTTCCGGTTGGCCGTGGTTGTAGTGCCCTCTCTGTATGTGGGAACACTTATAAGCAAACAGTTCGCCGCCTTGCTGGAGGAACACGATATCTTCGTCCCGGACGATGACGACGATGATGACTGAACTAGCGACAGTGAGGTTGGTGTAATACGTGAATATGAACACTGAAGCAAGGCAACCGGATATATGCACAAACACGCACTCAACTGTTCATGCCTAACTCCGACATTTTGCATTTTGACAAAAGTTCAATTATAAAAACCCTTAGAAGAGTGACGCATTAACGAATTTTGATTTGTAAAAAGGGACGGTAAGTAATCGGCTATACTGTAGTTAAAGGAATGTACTAATTTTGCTAACATTTTTATAAAGTAATTAAAGACTCCTGCGACGTAATATTCTGTATTCATGTATATTGCACCATTGCCTGATGCGCCAGTCCGGAACAGGCAAATGTTAAAGATGAGCAGCGCGCAGAAATAAAGATGGAAAAATTGGCACAAACTCTGAACCAGAGAAACGTTTTCCTATAACTTAAGCTCTTTCTCCGATTACAATTCACAGCACCGATTATCATGATTTGCTGATCCGAACTGAGAACCAGGGGGAAGAGGATTCGCTGAAGACATGGCAACCAACCGTCAATCACTACTACGTCACACGGAATCACCTTTCTTCTGCCCCGCCCTCATCTCTTGGACTGAACAGCTTTTCGAAAAAGTGATACATCACCTCCTTTCACACAATTTAAGGAATATTTAAGGGCCAGTGCCCATGTCAAAAATTCATTTGACATGTTTTACCTTTAGGAATGTCTGACCTTTCTCCAGGGAAAACAAGCAATAAAACACTACCTTACCAAGTCTTCCTCTCTCTCAATATTGAAGAAATTTAATTACCCTTTTGATCTTGAGTTGAATGAAACCTTGAGCCATTAAGAGGGTTTCCAGTCAGTGAATAAAGCACTAAAACCATCGGGGAGAATCAGTCCTCATGTGAGCTCTGCATGCATGCAATCTACTGAAGATTTGGAAACTTAAAAAAATCATTTTCACTTAAAAATAAATGAGGAACTCAAATCTTGGAGCCATCATCTGCTATGACCCTTCACATCAACCACCCACCCACCACGCTGTCCAGAGTTCTGACAGCCTGTAGGACAGCACAATTTGTGACTGCTATTAAACCTCAGAGACACTTCCTGGTGTAAATATAGCACCAAGCAGGATAGTAAAAGATTAGTTACCACTGCCCAGCTATTACAAAGAACACCCCATTCAACAATTAACATTCCTGTGGAAGCACTAATTATTGCAGTGCAGAGAGCAAAACTGTGGCTTAAATGAAAATCTTCAGGATGGGCTTGGGAACCCCAGCTATGCCCCCCCCCCAACAATCCATGTAGTCAAAGTCAGCCGAAGATTCTAAATTCAGGGCCTCTCTTTAAAATGGATCTGCATTAAGAGCACATCCACTTCAAGTCCGCTTCTCATTAAGGGAGCTGTGTCACGATTAATGCTCATGCTCAGAATTTACATCCCAACAAAGTGAATCTCCGTGACTGCAAGTTATAATTTGATTCCATGCTTGCTAATCAGTCTTCGTATTGCATTGCATTTATATATTTTACTTACTCCGGCATTATGCTTTTTACAATCCCGATTTCTTAATAGTTGGGACAAAGTGTAAATTGTGGATAAAATCAAAATGCAATAACTTTCAGATCATGAGCCAATGTTATTTACAATAAAACAAAGATAACATTTCAAATGTTGAAACTGAGACATTTTACGTTTTCATCCACAAAATGAGCTTATTTCAAATTTTCTGGCTGCAACAGGTCACAAAAAAGGTGGGACACAGGCAAAAGAGGGCTGAAAAAGCGATTAAAATTAAAGCTGCAAGCAGCGTTGGACGGGTCCTCGCCCACCGATGCACGTCGATACGGGGGGCGAGACGTGTTTGGGCGCCATCGATCATTCTTTTGTTGGACAGTATGAGAGTGAGGAAAATGTTTTATGTTGAGTTCAGTGCAAACCCCTTAACTGAAAGAGATGTTTCTTTAGTAAATTGGATTTATGACCCATGCAACCTGCACAAGGATTCTTTAGCAGATTGTGTCACTGCTGTGTATTGTGGAATCTTTCCCCATTCATGAACTTAGTAAAGGGAGATGAGCCATGTGATCCTACTGCCACCCGGTGGTCAGAATGTTTAGCAGCACAAAGAAAAACACTCAAAATCAATAATAATCAAGAAATTAATAAAGGCTTCATCCACGTAAAGCCTAAAAAGCTGAAATTTTGGGAACATGTTCACTGAACCCAGACTAAAGTTTCATGGACTGCAACCTATGGTGAATTCAGAGGTGCGTCACTCTATCTTTCAAAATATGAATATTCATAACATGTTAATATCTTGACAAATATTCATTCAAATGGTACAAAGCTTGGCACGTTTTTTCTCCAAAATGGAGATTATAAAGTATACCAAAGGACATTTTGATTCGATAAACAGTTTGTATAACTGTACAGCGCATTATGTACATACAATTTTTTCTCTCAAAAAGTCTTGAATGGATTGCATGAAATCAAGTCACCCTACAGGGCATGGTACAGCAATGATGTGTGGTTCTTTTTCAGAATTTTATGACATTGCGACAGGCCGTGGTGAAAGCAAAAGTCCCATTTGGGTGTATTTAGGTGGCGCTAGAGAGCCATTTTGTGTCTTTGGTGGTGAATATTGAGATTGTAAAACTGTTTGAAGCCACTATGAATTAACTGCAAAATTTGGTTTGTTTTTGAGCACGTTGAAGGGGTCACATTTGGGTTGGAAATTGCGTATGCATCGAAAAAAGGCAGTCAAAAAACCCCATCTTTGATGCCTCATAAAATCGAAACCGTTCGAAAGTTGTACAGCACTTTTCATCAGCAGAGTGTCTTTTGTCATCTATTAGCATTTGGGGTCGATATGATGAACGCCCTTACAGGAGTTCGCGTTTGTTCGAGGGCAAATTTAGGCCAAATTTAGGGGCAAACGGCAATTTTGATATGAAAATTGCGAACTTCCTGCTCGATTTACGTCAGGGGTGTCGATTGATCATTTTTAGGTCTTGATGAGATGAACAACATAGTGTTGGTTCCATCTCTCTATGACTTTCCTACCGGTCGTGGTGGCCATCTAAGTGCCAAAAAATGATTCTGGGTGGCGCTAGAGAGCCATTTTGTGACCTATGGGGATAATTTTTTCATTTTATAAAATTTTTCACCAGACATGAGGTGTGTGCCAAATTTGGTGGGTTTTTGAGCATGTTTAGGGGGTCAAATTTAGGATGAAAGGTGCGTAAGAATAATAATAAGAAGAAACACCAGAAGAACAATAGGGCCCTTGCCAAGGCCTTGCAGGCTCGGACCCCAATAAGAGAATCAGCTGAAAGAACATTTAGCAAGTAATTAAGTTTGACATGATTGGCTATAAAAGGGATGTCTTAGAGAGGCTGAGTCTCTCAGAAGTAAAGATGACCAGAGACTCTCCAACCTGAGAAGGCTTGCATAAATAAATTGTGGAATACTTTAAAAACAATATTCCTCAATGTCAAATTGCAAAGGTTTTGAAGGTCTCATCATCAACAGTGCATAACATCATCAAAAGATTGAGAAACTGGAAAAATCTTGGTGCGCAAGGGACAAGGCCGAAGACCTTTACTGGATGCCCGTGATCTTCAGGCCCTCGGACGCCACTGCATTACTCTCCGGCATGATTGTCATTGACATTACTAAATGGGCCCAGGAATACTTCAAGAAACCACTGTCTGTAAACACAGTCCGTCCACAGATGCCACCTAAAACTATCATGCAAAAAGGAAGCCATTCTTGAGCATGATCCAGAAGCGCTGCCGTGTTCTGTGGGTCAAGGCTCATTTAAAATAGACTGTAGCAAAGTGGAAAAGTGTCCTGTGGTCAGACGAGTGCAAATTTGACATTCTTGTTGGAAATCACGGGCGTCGTGTCCTCCGGGCTAAAGAGGAGAAAGATTACCCCTCCTGTTATCAGCCTTCAGTTTAAAAGAGAACATCTCTGATGGTATGGGGATGCATTAGTGCATACAGTGTGGGATGATTGCATGTTTTAAAAAGCACCATGAATGCTGAAAGGTATTTAAAGGTTTTAGAGCAACATATGCTCCCCTCCAGATGACATCTATTCCAGGGAAGGCCTTGTGTATTTCAGCAGGACAACGCAAAACCACATATTGCAGCAATTACAACGGCATGGCTTCATAGTAGCAGAGTCCGTGTGCTGAACTGGCCTGCCTGCAGTCCTGATCTTTCACTGATTGAGAACATTTGGTACATAATTAAATGAAAAGTCTGTCAAAGGAGACCCAAAACTCTCCAGCAGCTGGAAGCCTGTATTAAACAAGAGTGGGATCAAATTCCAATGGCTCAACTCAAGAAACTTGTCTCCTCAATGCCCAGACACCTCCACTCTGTGATAAAAAGAAGAGGGGATGCTACACCATGGTAAACAGGCCCCTGCCCCAACTTTTTTGAGACCTGTAGCAGCCATCAAATTTGAAATGAGTACATTTTGTGGATAAAATAGTAAAATTTCTCAGTTTCAACATTCGCTACATTATCTCTGTTGTATTGTGAATAAAATACTGGCTGGTGTGATTTGAAAGTCATTGCGCTTTAATTTTATTCACAATTTACACATTGTCCCAACTATTTTGGAATTGGGGTTGTACACTGCCCGGCCAAAAAAAAAGTAACCGTTTGGAAATTAATTAACAAATTCTAGAATTAGATCATTATTGCGGTTACTAATATGTTTCAGCTGGCAATAATCATTTTTACCCTGACTGATGAAGCGCATCGCTACTCATTTCTCAAAAAATCATGTCGGAAGACACATCCCTTGCTGGTGGAAAAGATGTTACAGTATTTCAGAACAGGCAACTTATTGGCCTGTATTTAGCAAAGAAACTCATGAATGCAAAAACAAGAATGAGGAATCATTTTCACAAACATATTTGCCACCACAAAGTCCTGATCTTAGACACAGTAAAAGTTATTGGGATGTGCTCAAGAAAGACCACCGAGTGGTTCAACCATTATGTCGAGAAGACAAGATCTCGGCCAAAAATTATGGCATGTATGATCGAAAATAAATGTTCTGGCATTGCATTTAGTTGTCAAAACAATGACAAAATGAATTTGCACTGTAATCAAAGCTACAGGGGTTCCAACTAAATATTTGAGTGTGCAACTTTTTTTTTGGCCGGGCAGTGTATATTAAGGAGCTTTCTAAGCAAATTATAGGATTCAAAATGCTATTTTTACGCTCTAGCCACGGGATGTGAAGAATGTAAGCTGGCTGAAATGAGCAGTAATCATAGAAGAAAAATAACTTCTGGATTTTGACTTGCAGTTGAATGAATTTACTTTGTTCAAAGTTGTGAGCATGCGCAGAAATCGTGACACAGCTCCTGTAAGACCACGCTGTCGTCAGGACTATAGTAAAAAGCAGGAATCACTCCCTCGGTTTCTAGGGTACAGTCTTCAGAGTTGGTTCATCTCAGGCGACACACAGGAGGCAATATTTCTTTCCAGTTTCCAAATCATTGAAATGCATTTCACTGCATTTCATACAAAATACTCTTAACACCACACCGAAGGTCAGTGGAAACCTACATTCCCCTTGCAAGTAATGCACACAACTCACATATACACTACAGGCCAGAAGTTTGGAAGCAAGGCCAATTCAGGTCAAAAGCATTCTTCCCTTAGGACCCTAAGCATTCTTCAAAGCTCTGTCAGGGTTATCTAGACAGAAAAGAAGAGGAAGGTGTTCTTCGAAAGATGGTTTAACCCCTCAGTCTCAAGACCGCTCTCCAATTGAGCTTGTGTGGGACAAATTGGATCGATCCATCAGAAAAGTGCGTTCTAAAAATCAGCAGCCTCTCATTGATGACCTTAAGAAAACTTGGAATGAAATTCCTGGCACATACCTCAAAAAACTTGTGGAAAGAAACGAATGCCTCGTATATGCCATGCTGTTGTGAAAGCGAGAGGAGGTTACTTTAAAGAAAACAAAGTCTAAGCAAAAAAAAAAAAAAAAGGAAATGCCTGATAATTTGAGTAAAAATGTCTACTGACAAACTGTCTGCCAATGAAATTATGATGTTTTTTGGTAAAAAAAAATTGATCTTGCTTCCAAACTTCTGGCCTGTAGCGTACATTGAGAGGAAAAGAATGCCTAGCACTCTCGGTTGTGAACAGGTGATTTCTTGGTTAACAAGCATCACTGGTTAGTGAACAGGTGCTTGTCTCTGCATTACAGTGCACAGACAGAGGGGCTGAATCACCGGGGAGGACAGATACCTACCAGGAGCCCCACAACAACTGGATCCCGGAGTGAAGTGCAGAGCAGTTCCAGGTTTTACTTGGTGCCGTTATCCACCCTCTTTGTTAAAAACCCCCAAGGACAGGGAACAATATACCTGAATCTCGACTCCAAATCCAGTCCAAATGATCTGTTCTCCCAGGTTATTAACAGACAGAGCCGAGATTTAGTGTTTCAGAGCGACCAGACTGTCTTTACACCCGTCTCCCAGGCAAAGGGAGGGTGGAGAACCAGCCGTTCTCAGGCCTAGAGGGCTCTCCTGCCCCAGATCTTTCCATCCGACACCCAGCAATGAACATTTGTGGAGGTAAATGGCCAAAACAGTACAATTACACAAATTTAAAGTGTGTATAATGAAAATCTGACAATGTTAAAAAATTGTGTATCATGGTGTGTATTTACAGAACAGCAATAGGAAAACTTCCTGTTACAGAGGAAACGGGACTCAGGAAAGAGAGAACAGTTCAGGGGTCGTGGCCCGCGTAAAATTTGGACAGGAAGTCCGTTGGACGAGGCGTTTCAGTTTCATGAAAGTACCGCATGACATGGGTCTTCTGCTTCCAAATATTTATGGTCTCCTGGAGCTCCATCTTACCCTGCAGGAGAGCAGAAGCATGTCAAAAATATGGAGATAAATCAATTAATTCATAAAGCCCATCACACAAACTACACAGCCTGGTGTGAGTAACTTATGACTGTGACTAGCTGATAAATGACCACTGGCCTGATTTAATTTGAACAAAATCAGATGTGGACAGTCCAGGTTCAGAAAGTATATGTGCCACCCAATATTTTGTTCCATCCGATCGGAGTTCCACCCAATATTTTATTCCATCCGACCGAAGTCCCACCCAATATCCTGTTCCATCCGACCGGAGTCCCACACAATATCCCATTCCATCCAACCGGGTGCGATCAAACAAACCCGCCGCCAATTGCCTGCTGCACTACGGCGTGTTCAGGATACTCTAGCGACGAACGCCCTTGCAGCTTCACCAAACCAAACAACTGCACTCAGCATTTAATGAGTGCATAATGCTGGTGATCCACAAGTTAAGTAAAGCCTGGCTTACACACTGAGGCTGTGATAACTAATCAGGCACTTGCACATAAAAGCGTGTCATATGCAGCCATCAGCCAATCTAAATGGACAAAGCCAGAGTACTGCATTTCACTACGGAGGAGCAGCAGATTATTACGGAGAAATGCGAATGATACAAATCAGAAATCCCTGAACGGAAGTACTGCGGCTGCTGCAGAAGTAAAGGAGGCATGATGGGAATGAAAATGACAGAGTCAAAGCGCAAACACAGTTGTGTCTTTCCTCTTTTGTTATAAACAAGTAAATTATTTTATCACAGAAATGTCCCATAAATAAATTCCCAGCAAGAGATACTTTCCGTGCCATAGGATTTCTCCTTTTCGCAGCACTGAAGTTCTCCTAATTTCATATCTCTGAATAAAGTTTTCACAATACTCCTTCAACATTGTAGGCCTGTACCCTAAAAAAAATCCCTGCAAAAAAAGATGAATATCTGACCTTCACACTGAATTATAATAATATTGAATCCCAGACATATTCTCTGTCTCAGTGCTTCTCTTATATTAGGGAAGGATCTCAGTAAAACATTATACTGGATTGGCTCCGTGGCACTCTTAAACCTAGTTCTTCCTCTAAATTATTTTAGCTAAACGTTTCAAATGGTGCGATTCAGACAACATGAAAGTTCTGTATCATTACAGGAGATGTGTGGCAGCGTTTTTATTCCAGTGTTGGTCGAGTCAGTGAATGCCCTTTTGTTACGTCAGACGAGACCACTTTCCTCTGATTGCTCTGAGCCCCGTTAGCCATCTTTACACTTAACATGATCTGCTCTGCAGCCTATGTAACCGTGACAATTTGACTCATAAAGAAAGGCACCGTTCTGCACCAGGAAATCCAGCGTTTTCTCCCTTCCAAGCTCTTGCTCTGAAGCCATAAAATAAATCAAGCTGTGTGTAACAAGTTTCAAGAGGTAGAGCCTATGTGAAAAATCAACAAGCGGAGCTCATGGCTACATTTAACACGTTACATGTAACATGGCAGGGTCTTTCTGACCCCCTACAATGTCCACCACTGCAAACAATAGTATATAAACTAATACTCATCCAGGATAATTTACCTTGATGACGAGCATGTCGATGACTCTGGGGTCAGTGATGTGGCGGTTCTGATTAAACAGCTCTCTCACCTTGTCTCTTCCTTGCTTAACAGTAATATCCAGCTGGTACAATGACACTGGGGGGAAAAAAGTAAAAACATTTCGGTCAAGGAGGGGAAGTGCAGTATATCCACTGATGGATTTCAGGCCAACAGGGACCGACACTCCAGCCGAAAAATTACTAGTGAGCGATTGGTGTTTTTAGGACATTATACCTGGATAATGTACAATTTAACTGTTGTCCAATACTGTATAAGTGGATACATTCCAGTTACACGACCCATTAACTGATTGTGTCGGGGTATTTGGTGGCACTAAACCGCGCGTACACTAGAGTGGAGTGGTTACACCCTTATTTTCCCGAGGACCAACAATAAGCCCCAGATATTTCACCGGAGCACAGCGTAAGTCAATAAACCGGGTTTTCGGATCATGGTCAGGACATAAACGCTATCGAAGGAGGCGTAATCAGTCCAACACTGAATAAACTCCTAATGTTTAGAATACGAGAATTACACGAGTGCTGTATACCTGCAGCAATTTTGTTTTCACGCCAAATTCAAGAAAACAATAAATGCACATTTCGCATTAATAGATATAGCTAGCCACTGTACATTGCAAACTACATAACTCCTCTCCATCGACTCGCTGCACAGATGACGTCGGCATGAAAGACAAGCCGATTGCTCAGAGAACATGCGCTTTATCAAGGCTTGCTAATATGTCTCACAGAGAATTAAAGACCCATAATTAATGTTTTGTGTACATATTCCAATGTATTGCGTTTCAGTTACTACAAGCGACAGACCCGTTGGCTAACATTAGCTAGCTCTCTGCGACCTTGACGTCTGGTTATGCTTGGTCGTGTTCAGATATCGCCACATTAACTTTAATATAATGCTATTTACCCGTGTTTGGAACTTCTCGGTACCAAGCCCTGTAGAGCTCACGGACCCTTCGCTTGGCCTCATCTAAGTCGCGACTAAAGATCGGTTTAACAACTCGTACTGCACCAGCGGCCCCACGGGCAGCCGGAGTCGCCATGTTTGCTGCTCTTCTTCTTCTTCTTCTTCGTATTTCCGTATGTCGACGCTGCTAAGGGTGTTACTGCCCTCCGCCAGTCAACTTTGCAACTTGCATTGGACGTATTAGAATTGAAAAAAAACCTCTGATCCATCACCCTAACCCATTATTTCAATTTCAGAATTAAAACCAACTAATTAATTTGCATTCGACTCTCGCCAAATCCTCTCCCTAAAATCTCCAGAATTTCCTCTCCCTTAATATTCAGATTCTGTGAGATTCATCCAATATATACTGTAGAATGGGGTGATAGCCTACATCACCATTCAGTTTGACAATGAAACTTTTTTTTGTTGGTAGATATATCCTACAAACTGACAAAAATAACGTTTTTTTATCCGAAAGACCCCTCCAGTTGAGAAATCCAGCCCTTTTTAGGGTAGGGGTCTAAAGGGCCTAAATGGGGCCAAAGTCAAAAATTGTACTTTGTCCTCTGAATATCTTCGTGCTCCCTCAAAAAACCTCCTTCATCTTATGGTATTTTGATATAGGGGCAGAGTAGTTCCAAATAACGTTAGAATTTTCGAGGCTAATTGAGCCCCCTAGATATTTATATCATAGAGTGGAACATAATAAAACAAGTTTCATAAAATTCCATAGAGGGCGCACCGAGGTATGGCCCGAAGAACATTGCCCTAAATGGTGTTCCATGCTGCAAAAAGCGCCCTCTGTATACAAGCGCCCTCATTAAGCCTCGCTGTTAACATTATTTTCAAAACTAGAAGTCTCCTATATGTCTAAATAAACATAAACCAGCAAGGCTTTTTTGTGGGCGCAGGAATTGGGAGGGCCTCAAACATGGTCTAAAATGCCGAAAATTGGGATTTGAGGCGCCACCTATAGGTGGCGCCCTCAATTAGCCTCGAAAATTCTTACGTTATTTGGAACTACTCTGCCCTTATTTCAAAATACCATAAGATGAAAGAGGCTTTTTGAGGGCGCACGAAGATATTCAGAGGACAACGTCCAATTTTTGACTTTTGGCCCCATTTAGGGCCTTCAGACCCCTACCCTAAAACGGGCTGGATTTTTCAACCGGAGTGGTCTTTTGGATATAAAACATGATTTTTGTCAGTTTGTAGGATATATCTACCCACAAAAACTTTCATTGTAAAACTGAACGATGAAGTATCACCCCCCTGGGTGACTCTGACAGAATCTGGCTCTTAACATCAGTAATACCAAGAACCTCCCTTGCTGCATGGACCACCATCCTAATCCTATCTGTCTCTGACTCGATTTCCTTTGCACAATGTATAACCATTGCTACGAATGCCAAAAATCTCCTCTTATCCATACTTGTAAATTCAGTGTCAGACCTTGGTTCTTTTATCACTTTCTTTGCAGTAGCCTACGCAGTTCCTCGCGCACATTTCCCTTTTCCATCTTCGCCTCCTTTGCAGCTTCGGCATATGATAAATTACTTAAGGTCCGTACTCGTTCCACCTGATTTTCAAATTTCCTCCGATTGCATTTTTCATCTCCAATTGCATGATCCCCCACCCGCAATGAAAGCAAACCGCTTGCTTTTTCGCGAATTTACATTCAGCCTCTGTACACCCCGAGTTACCACATCGTCTACATCTATACGTTTTCGCCCTACATACTGCAGCAACATGCCCGTATTCTTGGCACCAAAAACACCGGAGTGGCCGCAGCGATAAACTCACGTAATCCAAATAAATCATGCCTGGTAATTCTTGGTTAAATTCCAGCAACACTGCCAGATTGTCTTGTTCTTTCCCTCCTCTATAACTTTTCAAGCGCTGAGCAGCGCAAACTCCCTCCACCTCCAAAAAAGCGTCAACTTTCAAAGAGTATGGTTCACCGCCATTCACATCCTTCGTGGTTGGCTTTGGATTCATTTTAAAACAGGCAACAGAGGAAAGATTAAAAGTACAAATTTTAAGCGCTTTTTCCCGTTGTTCCTTTGTTGTGCATTCAATAACCACAATACCGCTTCGACAAACCCTAACAGCCTTAACATCCCCGATTTCCTTTTTAACAAATTTCCCGACAAGGTGACTGTCACTAAATATTTTATTATTATTCCATCGATCTCCAACAGCTTTCATCCCTTCAACAAATAACCCTTAATCGATTTCATTTTCACTTCCTTTCTTCCTTTTCTTTTTACTCCCTTCCACCTCATCACTCTCCATTTGTCTGGGATTAATTCTCAACCAACAGATTAAAAAAAAAAAAATTCAAACTTTCCAAATTCTCCCGCCAAATCCCTCATGTTCGCGCTTCCGCGTCCTCTCCTCAGGTGAAGTAGCGCATTTCTCACAGAAAACCGGACATTGACAGCCTACCAAACACTCACTATCATCAACGCAGTAATTCGGATTTATATTAATGTAATTTGCATTTCAACACCAGCGTCATCAAGGCTGTATCGATGGGCTCATCCATGATTTATAACATTTCGTTCGTTGACGATGGAATTAAGTACTTTGTCGCATTAAAATTCACATATCGATAGACAAAAACACCATAACAAGTGCCATCTTTTGCTCCTGACGCATTTGTGTGATATCTTCTCCGGTTGCAATAAATATTGTAAAGGGAACGGATGCACATCAATTTTTGAGGATTCATGGTCGAACTACTGTATTTCACAGACCTTCAACAAAGGCTACAGTTTTTACAACAAAAGCAACAATGCTTGTTAAACAATTTAATTCAATTGCATATTTTCCACTCCATTCTTACAACCTTTACTTTGTGACATGAAGAGCTGCAGTGAAATAAATGTAAACTAGAGGCACTCCAACCTACGCCAAGGCAGCACAATATAAATCTTGCCGAGTGAACATGGCTTATAAGAAATTTAAGGTATCTGCAACATAGGATTTCAAGATGGCCCCCATGATGGCCATATTGTTTGATGCAGCACGTTCCAAACTGATTGGTCTTGCATCGGGGAGAAAACCAGTCAACCGACAAAATTTGAGTGATATCACAGGGAGCGAAGTCCAGTTATCTCGTCATTGGATTTCAGGTTGGCTGCCGTGGTGGCCATATTGTTTGACCAATCATGATCAAAGTCAAGAGGGTCCATCCCCAATGTAATAGTAACCCACCCACAAAATTTCTGATATAACTTCAAAATTATTGAATGGATATCTTGTATACACACAAACAGACAGACAAACCAACGCCAGAAAAAACATGACCATAAATTGCGTAACAAGCATGGTGGTGTTCAGCAAGTCTTCATAAGACTGAATTGTGGTTCAAACCAAAAAAATAAATTCTAATAATCACACCTTCAGCCTTGGGGCAGCTGGTCTCATCAAAAGAATTTTTCGAACACAAATTCCACTTTGATTTTATTTACTGTAAAATGACAGTACTTTACATATAGACATACAGTATGTACTTTAAATACAGAAATAAACATCCTGCCCTTCTGTCAATTGACAGATATCCAATTGATCTCCTCCACATGCCTATTCCACACGACACATAAAAACATTGGCTCATCAAAGTGACATAAGGTCATTGCCGCATACACACAGACACTCAAACAATCACTAACACTTCTGTCTGGCTCGTCGGACACAAATCAAACGGTACACCTCCATCTACTTTCCAGTTTTAAATTGAGTGGGGGTCAACCGTGAACAGTAAAAATGAGTTCAACTATCAGAATGGACCACATCCAAGCAACGCTAGATCCTGCAGGCTTCCAGGGCTGAAATCGGATGAGTGGTCTTGCTGTTCCTCTCCTCAACGATCGTTTATGCACCCTGTTTATCCCGTTGGCTGGCATTTCACGAGTATTTATCCACATTCACAGCCATAAGTTGTCCCACTTATTTCGCCACAGAATAAGCGTACTGCTGTACAGTGGAGGCAGGCCGGGTAATTCCTCGCAATGCTTCATAAATAAGCAGCTCAACTTTAGGTAATATGAGATTTGGCTAAAAAACATCACTATAAACCCCCCCACACACACACACTAATTAAACTAATGAATTAAATGCCCCACATTAAGAATGTTCCTCCCCCCCCCTCCCCTCCAAGTTAATATATTCTTACACGAGTGATGTTTATAAACCAAATCATTCAATGATTTCCTTTCTGCCTGTCATTTTTACCCGCTGAAGAACAGGCCAGTCTGAGTGGTCGTCCCCTCTGTGATAATGAGTGTTTAAGTTCACTTTTCCCCGGGCAGTCTAAGACCCAGAGGGGCACTGTGCGGCTGGAATGAAATGGGGAAAAAGTATTTTCCATGATACCGGCCCTTTAACACGTTAAAGGGTTAACAGTTCAAGGATTGGTGCAACCAATCCCAGATGTGTCAAGGAGAATGGACCAGCAAATGATTTAATCAGCTGAACAACAAATAAATCCAGCAATGCACTGTACTGCACGGTGGCTCCAGACACGGTCTGTGGGGTGAATATGATAATCCCGTAAAAAAGGAGTTTCTTTAAAATAACCCCCATCCCCAAACATTCACTCACTCAAACACAAATGCACATTATAAAAAACTCAGTTAAAAAAGTGCAGATTCAAAATTGGGCGACCCAGTGTATGTAACTGATCAGCTGATGCCAGGCTTTGCTGCTCATTGGCTGATTGATTGAAAGCTAAGGCACTATCTGCATCTCCCAATACACTGGAAGGCTTTTTCGTTCCTTAGGGACCGTCTTCTCATTGCTCAGGTCACTAACAGAAAACAAGAGACACAAAATAAGCCATAATTACCGAGAGCACAAACTGATAACAAACAAGGCAGATGAATCAGGGATGAGAAGGTTCTCTTATAAACAAAAACAATATTGCATGCAAGACTTAAGTAAAGCATTATTTTCCAATGGCCAACATGCTCCACACGTATATAAAACAACTTTTATTTATCCAACCGAGTGTCAGTCAAAAGAGGGCTGAGCATTCACACTCAAATCAACGCATCCCAAAAACTCTCATTCCCAAACTGACAGCTAAAAGCAAATACTGTGAATGATAATTCCACTGAATATGACTGGGACACTTAGTACTTCAGCATGGAGCACTTGTGTGAGTCTCAGTGCTCCAATTTTGAACACCTGCGTGAGGCTCAGTGCTCCAGAATTGAGTACCTGTGCAAGTCTCAGTGCTCCAATAATGAATACCTGTGCGAGTCTCAGTGCTCCAATAATGAGTACCTGTGCAAGTCTCAGTTCACCTATAATCAGTAACTGTGTGAGTCTCAGTTCATAAATAATGAGTACCTGTGTCAGTCTCAGTGCTCCAATAATGAGCAAGCTGTGCGAGTCTCAGTGCTCCAATAATGAGTACCTGTGCAAGTCTCATTACTCTAATAATGAGTACCTGTGTGAGTCTCTGTGCACCAATAATGAGTACCTGCGCAAGTCTCAGTTCACCAATAGTGAGTACCTGTGTGAGTCTCAGTGCTCCAATAATGAGTAAGCTGTGCAAGTCTCAGTTCACCAATAATGATTACCTGTGTCAGTCTCAGTGCTCCAATACTGAGTAAGCTGTGCGAGTCTCAGTGCTCCAATACTGAGTACCTGCGTGAGTCTCAGTGCACCAATAATGAGTACCTGTGCGAGTCGCAGTGCTCCGATAATGAGTACCTGTGTGAGTCTCAGTGCTCCAATAATGAGTTCCTGCATGAGTCTCAGTGCACCAATAATGAGTACCTGAGCAAGTCTCAGTTCACCAATAATGAGTACCTGAGCGAGTCTCAGTGCTCCAATAATGAGTACCTACGCGAGTCTCAGTGCTCCAATAATGAGTACCTACGCGAGTCTCAGTGGTCCAATAATGAGTACCTGTGTGAGTCTCAGTGGTCCAGACTGTTCCCGAGCTGTTGCCTCTCCTGCAGCGCAGCCGTGGCCAGCCGCAGGTGTTCCTTCAGGGTCTCGATCTCCTGCTCGCTGCGGCTCTTCATCAGGTTGAGCTCGGCGAACACCTCTCGGTACCGATCACATGCAGTCTGCTTCTCCTGTTTCAGAGCGTAAAGGAGCCACAGATACTCAGGACTGGCCCCGGGGGCCAATCACAACAAACGCTCCGCCCAATCAAAATTACACACCCATCTCTGCAAAGACCACTGCGTCTTTACTGTAAAAATACACAGACCAACTCTGTAAAGACCACTTCATCTTTTCTGCTGACGCTAGGTAACAGCAGTCAACTCCACTGTCAGTCACACCAATGTTATTCTTAACAAAATATTGCCAGGATTTGCAAACTAAATTCACTAGACAGCCAGAAGCGTTGTTTGCATTTCAAACCACTGTACGTGACATTGAGAAGTGAAAAACAAAACTCTTCGAAAAACAAAAAACTTTTCTCAAAAGTATCTATCAATCAGGCAAAACGGGGAACAAGCTCTTGGTTTGACGATGGACCCTAATGAAACATTTAACTTTGCCTTGACTTCCACATGATTGGACAGTGGAGAAAGGAATGGCATGACTGGGGAAATTCTTCTCCAATCACACCTGTTTGAAGCGCACCTGAGGAGATGCACCTGGAGCCAAAGGCATGAGGAGCGCAGTGCAGAAAAGGTTCACTGAACATTCTCAACACTGGTCAGAAACACTGAAAACACACTGCTCACTTCTAAAATGAGTTTGCAGTTGCACTGCCCTATAGAGGCTAAGTGCAGTAACAACGCAAAAATTTAAACAGTAAAAAATGGCTTCAGAGTTTGTTTGCTGTCCCAACAAATAAGTAGTCAGCACTTTTATGATAGATTATGATAAACTGACTCACCATGGCATGATTTCTGTCCAAACTAGAAAAGCACTCAGAGAGCGCAGAACCTCCGCCAGGGGGCAGCAAAGCCAAAAGCACGGTGATTGGAACTCCGGCCCATTGGAAAGACTTGAAATCTTGAACTTTGGCGTATATCTCAGCAGTACTTTGGCCTAGATATGCCAAAATTAAACACCTCTTCCTTGAGTTAATACCCACCTACCCTGAAAATTTCGTCAAAATCCGGCCATAAGTTTTTGAGTTATGTTGTACACAAACAAACCAACAAACAAACGGCAGCACCAAAAACATACACCTCCTGGCGGAGGTTAATAAATCCGGACCTCAATATACTTTCAGGTCCAAAACTATGCAACTCACATTTTACCCAGTTTGTAGTTACTGCACTTAGACTTTGTAGGGCAATGTACGCCCCTAAAACAAACCATAAACATGCTAATGAAACTACCCGCTCATAACACACAACATGACGAGCACCGTAGTCGGCCACAGCGGATCAGTACCGTTTGCAGAGACTGCAGCTCGCTCCTCAGACAGGTGATCTCTCGGTATAAGTACTGCGCCTCCTTCTCCTTCACTCGCAACAGCACCTGTAACACAAAAGAGGTCAACACGGGAACAGCCAATCAGATTACAGCAGCAGAGAGCAACTGCAGAGCCAGTAAAATCACAGCATCAGTGAACAGCCGGTGACAACGCAGTATCTGAGAACACTGGTACAGCCGATGCAATAACAGGAGAGAGGAATGGCAGAGCCAATGAAATCACAGAATCCGAGATGAATGAGATTGCAGGCGCAGTAAATATTGGAGCTGTATTAAGAGGGCAGAATTTAAATCATGTCATGACTTACTCACTGACTTTAAAGTTTAAACTATTGTGATGGGTTCAGTTTGCAAGCGCCCATAAAAGCTGAAGCTATTACAGAGCTAATGTTCTCTGTTCTCATGGGTTCACATTGACTTCAGCCATCGGACACTGCAGTTCCAGCGGCCTGCCATTAGATGGCACTGCACAGAATAGCGTCACAAGGTACCCTGGCGTTACCTCGTGCTGTGGGGCTTGAGGAATGGTACTCGCCACCCAGCCGGCATCGAACATCAAATAAAACAAAGCAAACAGCCGCTCGCAGGAAATATAAAACATCAGAGCTGAACGGGGCTTATTACGCAACTACATGCCAAATCACATGCAGCAAAGGGGCTGACAGGTTTCGACTGAACTTGACAGCAGATGCTACGGGCAGGAATATGACAACAGTCCTCTCCGACTCACCTCCAGCTCACTAGAGTTCCTTTCACGGTTGTCAGGGGTGCTGACCTCTGACCCCTCCCCCTTGCGCATGCGGCTGATCTCCTCCATCAATCTGGACTGCAGCTCCTGAGAGAGAGAGATATTATTCAGTGGCGACAAAAAAGAAACAGAGGTAAAGAAAATATTAATTGGCACAATAGAACCAGAGAGAAAGCAGCACAGGATAAACCTGAACCAAGGACAGTTTATTAGAGATACATCGCATGCAGACATTAGCCAGAGATCCTCCAATTAGAGTCACAGTAGATGGGTAACATTACCAACAGCACTCATACAAGGGAAAAGTAGCAATTGTTAGCAAACACTGCGCCCGCTGTGAGCAGCCCTGCTTTACACGGTTACAAAAGAGAAGAGCTCGGCACACTGCCAGCATGAGAGAAAATTAATGGAAGACCGTATAAGGAACTTCATTACAAGCGCAACCGTGACCGCAGTGATGTATGCGCACGAGGTACGGAGTGTACTTACATTCCAAGCTGCGTGGGATTCGAACAGGCTTATGTATAGAAGGATGTTACTTACAGCAGGGCGCAAGATTATTATCCCCCGCCAACACAAAGTGGGAGGGGGATATAGGTTTGACCTCCGTCCGTCCGTCCTTCCGTCCGTCCGAGATAAAAGGGACAGCTTTACTCAGAACTACTACAGATACAGTAACCAAATTTGGTGTGTAGCTTCAGACCATAAAGGCCTTGATCGAGTTCAAAAATAAGAAGCACATGATTGGCGGGGGATGTTGTTGACCATGTCGACTTGTTTCTCATTACCATGTTAGGGAAAAATTCCACTTATGTACAATAGGATTGGCTTACAATTAAAGTCCGGTACAATCTGATTGGCCGAAGTGTGGCTCAGAGCGGAAGGAAATGCAAGCGCGCGAGCTGGGCAGATTGTCACATGCTGTTCCAGGAAATGGGCAGCAAGATTTTCAGCTCAAAAATATGGCAACAGTATGACGCATGGTATGTGTTCCATGAAATGCAACACATTCACATGAGCATTTAAATTTTCAAACTGAGAAAAAGGTGAATTTTCATTTGATTTTAGATCAGAATATTGGAATCTTTCCACAGTAAAAATTCTTGGCAGGTGCACAAACGCCTGCCCCCCCCTCCCCTGCCCCCTCACCTGGTTCTCCTTCCGCAGCTGCTCCATCTCTCTCTCCCTCCGGCTGATCTCTCGCTCCCTCTCTCCGCTGCACTGCTCCGCTCTGTTCAGCTGCAGGCACTTCTGGGAGTACCTCTCCGACAGGCTGTCCAGCTCCCGCCGCAGAGAGCGAGTCTCTGACCTGAGGGGAACGAGTGAGTCAGTGAGTCAACGAGTCAGTCAGCCAGTGAGTCAGTCAGCCCACGAGTGAGTAAGTCGGTGAGTCAGTCAGCCTGCTAACCAGACAGTCAGTCTGCAAATGAGTCAGTCAGCCTGCGAACGAGCGAGTCAACTACCAGTGGGTGAGCAAGTGAGCACATGAATGAATGAGTCAGTCAGCCAGTGAACGAGTCCATGAGAGAAGAGTCAGCGAGTGAGCACACAAGTGAGTGAGAACGAGTGATGAAGCCAGTCAAGAGTGAATGAGTCTTGAGAGTGAGTGAACTAATAAAGAGCGAGTGAGCAAGTGAATGAGTGAGTAAATGGCCGAGTCCATGAGAAAAAAAAAAAAAAAAAACGTGAGTATGTCAGTCAGAATGTGAGTGAAAGATAAGAGAGTCAGTGATCGAGAGAAGGCAAATCAATGAGGATGCATGAGAGGATACACACCTTCATACCAGTGTGTGAAGAGATGAGCAACGGAGGGGAATAAACAGAGAAAGTGACTTTAATATAGTATTCAACCTGCACACATCACTGCTCAGCATTTCTGTCTCGTGCAGTGAACGCATCGCGAGGCCACGCCCTTCCGCTCGCTGTCACAGAGCCCTGCTTTCACAGCCCTGCAGGGACCCTTATCCACACCAGATTCGCCACAGTGCAGGCAAGGAAAAAGCCCATAACTAAACACGCCTGAGCTCCCTGGGTGCCGCACGAACCAGCACACAGAGCCAGTCAAGTGCTTGGATTGGTTGGAAAGAGTTTGCAGGAGTCAGTAAGTACACAGCTGTGCACACTCACTGATGCCGCAGAGTTATTATGAGTACGCAGGGATCAGTATCTGAGTACACACTGTTGCTGCAGAATGATTATGAGTATTCAGTAGTCAGTATGCAAGTACACACTCACTGATGCTGCGCCTGCAGAGCCGCCGTATCGGCCACCCCCCCGCACAGCCTCCTGACTCTTTCCACCTCCCGCTGCAGCTCCTCCCGATGAGCCTTCTTCAGCGCCTCCATCGCTACGGAAACGCAGAGAGACAAACACTCAGCATCACTCAGGCACCTTTACACACCTCCAACATCAGGACCACAGCTGCACATAACAGGCAGAACCAACCGCCCCTCAACAGTGTTTCACTGCAGTCACTGGATTTTTTCCTGTTAGATACACTGTTTAAGGAGGAAACACAGGAAACGCATGACACCAGGAAACCCATCCTCTACTCAGAATTTACTGACCAAATATACAGATAGATACACAGACAAATGGACAGACATTGACAGACCTTAGACACACAGAGCTCAGAGAGACAAATAGACAGACAGAACTCAAAAAGACAGACAGACAGAAGGGCTGATAGACAGAGCTCTCAGGCAGTGTCTGAGTCCTGTCGTCTGTGTCTGACAGACCTTACACAGACAAGCAAAGCTAGGAAAGTCACAAACCAACAGACAGACTGACAATCAGGCGAACAGAGCTCAGACACTGACAAACCTCAGATAGCTAAAACAGACACACAGGCAAATGGACAGACCGAATAACCCCAGACAGACAGACAGACACTTTCAAAAAGACAGATGGACATACAGCGCTCGAAGAGAGACTGATATACAGACAGACAGACAGACAGAGCTCTCAGACCTTGAGCAGTAGCCTGTGTCTCCTCCCACAGTAGGCGGTCCCTCTCTCTCTCCAGCTTCCTGGTCTCTCGCTCGTGCTGTTTCTGCATCTCCTCCAGAGCGTGCGTGTGCGCTCTCTCCATCGCCACCAGACTCCGCCCACATGCCGCGTCCGGCCCACACCCGGGCCTCCGCCCCGCCCCCAATCCCCCTGCCCCGGCCCCTCCCCCTCCCCTCACTCGCTCCAGCTGCAGCTTCAGAGACGCCACCTGAGGAACAGAGACCAGGAGAGCACTAAAGAACGCCGCACCACACACACTAACACACACACACCGCACAGCACAACCACCGGGCCCCCCATGACCCTCCACACCAGCAATTGAGGATTAAACACCTGGGGTAACAGGATAGCGCACTTCCAATCGCTCACTTTTACCTCCCCAAGTCCTTTCCTAGCTCCACCTACCAAGGAAGCGAGGACGGAGGAATCACAGAGGTGTGCATTAGGATGGTGATGCTTTAACACTCAGACTCGAGCCAAATTAATTTCAGACGAAGGATATGATCCGCGGTGGAGATGGGGCCCTCATTTACATCAAAAACTGACAAACTACTTAAAAATTACTTCTACAAAGAGGGTTCTCCTCTTCTCAAGATCTCTTTGGGACACTCCTCACTGCCGTTTCCTAGCTCAAGATATCTGTAGGACACTCCTAACTCCTCTTTCCGAGGTTAAGATCCCTCCAGAAAACTCCTAACTCCTGTTTCATAGCTGACAATGTCAGAGAAACTCCTGGCCAAGAGCCGAAGACATACCGTAATAATAATAATAATAATAATAATACGGAGACACTCCGTTGATTTCAGCAAAGTAGCAAGGACGTGAGAACGGCCAAAATAAGCGACTGGAATGGGCGAGTGAGAATAAACAAACCTGCACTGCAGCTGCCTGAGAGCAATACATATCCTTACATTACTCTGAGCATATAGTGACACCATTTTAAGCACTACAGATCAAAGTAATTAAGGATAAAATCCAATCACGGAGCATTCATGAACAATGTCTCCAGTCCGAGCAGAAGTACTTTCAATGCGTGACTTAATCACTCCAAATTAAACAGATGAAGTCAATTGTGGGATATTGAGATATGTATCAGATCAGTGACAGTTCCATAATACGATTTTGCCCATATTGCTCAGCATACAGAAACCAGGCAGCAACAAAATGTATAAACTTTATATCTGCGTATAAATTTATATCATTTTGTTCATTTGCTCTTTATGCAAATTGAAAATCAGCTCCACTCACTACCTCCCTCTGCAGCGCCTCATTGGCCGACCGGCCAGCGCGAGAGCCAATCAGCGGCAGCGACCTCATCTCCTTCAAGGGCAGCTTTTCAAACTCCGCCCACTTTTTTTCAATCTCCTCCTCGATTAAATGCCTCTGCTCTGAGGCGGGGCCAGATCCCGCCCCCTTCCTGAGCAGCAGGGCCTCCAATTGGCTGTGGCCAGCGATCTGCTCTGGCCCATCCCTCTGATTGGCTGTGGCTGAGGCCGCTGGCATGGGAGCCAGCTCCACGTAGTCGAAGTGGCGCGGCGCAGAGCCAGAGGAAGTGACCTCTGACCTGGGGTCGCCGTGGTGTTGCCTTGTCGAAGGCCGGCGTGATGAGAGTGGGCGGGACAGAGAGTGCGAGTTCTCCTTATCGCCGCCGCTGCTGAGAGAGAGAGAGAGAGAGAGAGAGAGAGAGAGAGAGAGAGATGGATGGAGTGAGACCCAACCAACCAAAGTCAACCAGTTGTAATGTGGGGGAAAAAAGGCCACTAGATGGCAGTATTGACTTTTTTTGTTAAGCCAGTTTGGAGCTAGGTTTTGGGGCATGTCCTGGGCATGCCTGAGAGGGAAGCCCCAGAGAATTGAAAAAAAAAAGTCTGGAAGGTGATGGCTGGAAAAGAGTATATAAGGAGAAAAATTGAGAGAGTAAAGTAGTAGGAGAAATTGCAAGGAGAAATAGTGGAAGGATACATTTGACCAGACCTGTCACTCTGTTCAAGACCTGGAAAGCTCTTTTTGTGGATTTTTCTGTCCCAGGACATCGCACCATAGCAAACCCATCTCAATTACCAAAGGAACTGTAACCATCTCATTTTTTTTTTATATTTCAATCTTGGTCAGGCTTTGTTTGATTAAATTTGTTCAAGTTTTACAATTTTGTCTGTCATCCCTTGCTGTCCGATATGTCATAACAAATCGAGGTCATAACAAATTGGGGCCATAACACAGTTAACCTCAAACTTCATAAACTCCACAGCTGACAAACTAATAGCCGCCATTCTTGGAGAAACGGTAAGGGGACATTGTTACAGCACATCTCCTTGCAAGAAACATCTCCATGTTATTTTACCACTGTATTACCGTACTGTTCAATATTATACACCCTTGTTTTTACCAACTTCAATTATTTATAACCATTAATCCTATACGTTACTAATTGTGGACTGTAACATAGCATTTACCCACTTTTCCCGCTTTATTGCCTACATAGAAAAATGTCAGGTCTGACAAAAGGCAAGGCCCTTAACGTCACATACTCCAGAGGAATTGGCTCCGACTTAATTTATTTCAGTGCTCCAAGGGTTATTTTTTTAAATGTATAAATTTAAATACAGCGCCCTCCATAATTATTGGTACACCTGGATAAGATGTGTTCTTTAGTTCTAATAAATTCAGTTTTTTTCCAAATAATATAGGACCACAATGAAAAAAAGAGAAAAATCCAACCTTTAATTCAAGTGCATTTATTCAGAGGGAAAAAAAATCCCACATTAAGAAATTATTATTTTGCATCAAATCATGCGTGCCACAATTATTAGCACCCCTGATGTTAATACTTTATACAACCTCCTTTTGCCAACAAAACAGCACCTAATCTTCTCCTATAATGTTTCACAAGATGGGAGAATACAGAAAGAGGTATCTTTGACCATTCCTCTTTCCACATTCCCACATAAATCATCCAGCGACCTGGGTCCTCTCCTCTGCACTCTCCTCTTCAGCTCACTCCACAGGTTTTCAATTGGCTTGAGGTCTGGGGACTGAGATGGCCATGGGAGGAGCTTGATTCTGTGTCTGGTGAACCATTTCTGTGTAGATTTGGCCACATGTTTAGGGTCATTATCTTGCTGAAAGACCCAGTGACGACCCATCTTCAGCTTTCGGGCAGAGGCCACCAGAGTTTGATTTAAAATGTCCTGGTATTTCAAAGCGTTCATGATGCCATGCACCCTAACAAGGTTCCCAGGGCCTCTGGGAGAGAAACAGGCCCACCGCATCACCAATCCTCCCCCATACTTCACAGTGGGCATGAGGTGCTTTTCTGCATACTCATCTTTTGTGTTCCGCCAGACCCACTTAGAGTGTTTGTTGCCAAAAAGCTCTATCTTGGTCTCATCTGACAAAAGCACACAGTCCCAGTTGAAGTCCCAGGCTCACTGGGCGAACTCCAGACGTTTGCGATTATGATTGTGAGTGAGAAAAGGTTTTTTCCGTGCATGCCTTGTTGGCAGATAGCGCCTGATGGTTGTTTTGGAGACTTTGTGACCACAAGATGCTACCATTTATTGCAATTCTTTAACGGTGAGCTTTGGAGAACTTTTTATTTCTCTTACCATCCTCCTCACTGTTCGTGGTGGCAAAATAACCTTGCGTCCTCATCCAGGCTTGTTTACCACTGTTCCAGTTGTTTTAAACTTCTTAATGATTCTTCTGACAGCAGATATGGGCAGGTGCAGGCGAGTGGCTATTTTTTTTATAGCCACTGCCTGACTTGTGAAGATCGACACACTTCTGCCTTACTTGAATGGTGTGTTCCTTTGTCTTTCCCATGTTGAAGAGTGGATAAGAGAAATGGCCTCTGTGTCATGTCATATTTATACCCCAGGGAAACAGGAAGTGATGAATTACTAATTAAATATTCCTCTCTGATCTGATCAACTTTGTAAACTACGGTAGCAATGACAGAAATACTTCAATTACATTTATTTCCTAGGAATTGTTAGGGCTGCCAATAATTGTGGAACTGGTGATTTTATGAAAAATAATTATTTCTTGGTCAGGGATTTTTTTTCCCCCTTAAAATTCACTTGAGTTGAAGTTTACATTTTTCTACAATTTTCAGTGCGAGAGTATGCTTCTGCAATAAAAATTGAATTTATTGTAGGGGTTTTAACACATCTTAACCAGGGGTGCCAATAATTATGGAAGGCGCTGTATCTAGTGCTGTTGAGAACATATCATGTGGTGACTTGTTTAAGAGTCACTTTTAAACAAGTGACCACATGACAGATTTTCAACGGCTTTTATTTTGACATCTTAAATCATTGAGCAACAACGACTGCATTTAGCTCTCTAAGGGTTAATCTAATGCTGGCTAAGAACCATCAGCAGTGATGTCATCAGTCTCAGTACCGCCTACTCACTGCGTGAGGTCCGGTGAACAGCTGGGCCGGACGCTCTTACGCAGAACCTCGATCCAGTTCTTCCGGATTCCCGCCGTCATGGCCGACAGTGTGAACAGAGCCTCACGAGTCTGCGGTGCGGAGGAGATTACGGTAACATACACCGTGCTTTACTGTGAAACAGTCTCACCGTGAAATAACATTAACCGTGAAACACCATTTACTGAGAAACACCATCTACTGTGACACACTGTCTACTGTGAAATAGCATCAACAGCATTGGCCTCAGCATGGAAAGGCAAAGACCAACCTATAAATATAAAATAAAGTGCATTTTACACCTCACTTTAAACTGGACAATGCGCAAGTCCAAAACGGCTTAATCACTGAAAAATACAGCATCACATGACTGAGGAAAGAGGCTAGCTTAAACACACTAGCAAAACGAGTCTCGCCACGAGAAGACAAAATCCTGCCCATGGCTATTCCATGTACATTAAAGTCAGAGCCACACAACTTCACATACCTGTATCTGGAAACCATAGTTCTTCTCCACGTCAAACTCGGACACCTTCACGCAGGATTTCAAATCGATCTCCCCGTCCAGGTCATCTTTCTGTGCAGGGGAGAGGCGTGAAAAAAAAAAAACAAACCTTGTCAGTATTTCTCATAAAACATGCATTGCTAATTTGCCCTGTAATCAGTCGCTACAAGAGGATAAGTTTCAGTGTGAAAGAAGCTGTCGGAGTACGACATGAAGGCTGCATGGTTTGTACACACAAACAAGACACAGGACCTCAGAACAAATCTACAAAGAAGAATTATGAAACGGTATGCCGCAACTGCTACTGAGTTCAGACCAAAATTACTTTTACATTTTTACAGTCTTAAAATACAAGTATAAACAGCTACAACCTTAAAAACATCATGTCACATTACATCATGTCACTTCCTCACAGTAGGAAGTAGAAGCCCATCTATATTCTGGCTCCACCCCCCAGGTAACACAGCCTTGCTGACATTGGAGTTGAAAGTTACCAATGCTAAGCCATGCTAACTAATGCTAATGCTACTAAGCTGTATCGCATGGCTTTTTTTTTTTTTCGCAGGAACAGTATGGGCAAAAAAAACAACAAAAAAAAACACTCACCTCCTCTGCTCCAGAATCTCTGTAGTACCGCAGCCCTGCGTCTGTCAACACAAACCAGTGCTTCTTCCACTACAGGCAGACACAGACAGGACACCGACACCAGTCAGGCCACACCAGTTTCGAAACATTGTCTGTTAACCACCCAGTAATTATGAAACTATCCTCACACATTTCCAACCTTGGCAAACACATGCAATCCATTGAGATCAGCAGCACTGTTGGATAAAATGACAGATAATGTGAGGTTATCAAGGCTCCGATTTCAGATTAAGGCATCTGTAATTTGGATTGTTTTTTGACGCGTGTTTGCAGTACTACAGTAAGGAGAATATTTCACACATGTTCACGCTTCAAGACAGAATCCAACTTTCAAATCCCTAACCCTGCTCTGTTATTTGTGGGAGGGCACACATCTGTAAATGCAAGAAGTCCGTTCAACACACACACACACACACGCACACACACACACACGCACACACACACACACACACGCACACACACACACACGCACACACACACACACACGCACACACACACACACGCACGCACACACACGCACACACAACCCCAGACATATGCACAACACATGTATCCACCGAAACTCATCAATCCACAACTGACCACTGTACACAAGTAATGACACCATTACTTCACAAACACTAACTTCAGAGCATCAGTTTCACAAACAAACGCATGCAATGACCTTGAATCAATGAATCTACCACTTTGCAGACACACACCTGGAGGATATCAGTTCAAACACAAACACACACGCGCACACACAGGGTGTATCACATTTACAGACACATGTCTCTGACTTAATTTTTCTTTGATGTGGCACACATGCTTTGTACTGCACTTTGATGCATTATGTGTTATTTTGTCCAGAGCTTCGAAAAAGAAGTGTCCTACTTCAACAGGGCTTCACTGGGTGAATTATGAAAACAATTAACCCTTACGCCGCTAAATACAAATGGTGTTGCTCAATATCATAAAATATCAAATTCAAAGCTGTTCAAAACCTATCATGTGGTGACTTGTTGCCACTTGATAGGTTTTCAAAAGCACAAGATACATGTTCAAAAAATTATAAATGAAATTATTTCAGCGCTCTGGGTTAAAAGCCAGTCGTTAGATTTAGATTTTACCGAGCACTGATGTGAGGAGAGGGAGAGAGTTAAAATGACTATAGACAGCTATGAATAAACAAATTAACAAATAAATGAATGAATGAAAGTTCTTTACCTCCCCATTTTCATCCAGTTTTGACATCCATCCCTTCTTGAAGTTAAGGAGGTCAGGCTGTTGAACAGAGGAGAATCACACTTTTAATAACAATGAATAAACCGTAATTACTGGTAGAACTGACGAGGTCAAACACAATAAAAGTGCTTTCACACCGGACGCGAAACAAATTTTTCGTACGACAGATTACATTCAAAGTCAATGCAAAGACACGAATATCACTTAACAGAGTGAAGCGCCAAGACCAGGTAACAAGCAGTTAAATGCCATCGCATTTCAACCATCATTATACCGAGCCCCATTCGTGCCTCTGAGGGCTTGTTTTAACACTCTGACATTTACTGGCCAAGCGGGGTCACATGCCGTGCCATTGACAAAACCTGCAAAAATGGAAATCGCCAGACACCACGTCTTCTTCCGCTACAAGTGTCAAAACTTTCTTTTGTCTTACCTTGTGTCTGGTATCAGTGTAAAAACGACATATTAAAGTTTAATTCGGCACCAACCATTCATCGTAACTCCCTCTCGTTCCGAAGAATAAGTCTAGAAAAGGCAAAACTTCAACCCTGAAATCTAACCTTCGGCCCAGAATCGTTCACGGCACGGCCATGAAATTGTGACATGCACGCTGATTGGCTGGGGCTCTAGAAGGCCTGCCAGGTCTTTCACACGCCAGCGAGTCAGCGCGTGTGACACAATTTCATGGCTGTGTGGAGTTCTGCTGTGAAGGATTCTGGGCAGAAAGTTAGATTTCAGGGTTGAAGTTTTGCCTTTTCCAGACTTACTCTTCGGAATGGGAGGGAGTTGCGATGAATGGCTGGGGACGAACTAAACTTTAATATGTCGTTGTTACACCGATACCAGACACAAGGTAAGACAAAAGAAAGTTTTGACACTTGCAGAGGTAGAAGACAAGTGGTGTCTGGCGATTTCCATTTTTGCAGGTTTTGTCAATTGCACAGCATGTGACTCCGCTGGGCCAGTAAATGTCAGAATGTTAAAACAAGTCCTCGGAGGCAGGAATGGAGCTACAATATACCAAACATCGAGTTTGTCCACCTGCATATGTAATCCTAAAACACGTTCAGTTCATTTCTGGGTCATGGCCCTTTCGCATTTTCGTTTAGAGAAAGCAGGTGGCCGACAGTGAGAGGCTCGGGGGGAGACGCGTGACTGGCTGCTTTGTCAGCTGGGTGCGTGAAAGATGGCCGAGCAGTTTAAGGAGAGATATCTTGCAGTGTGCGCAGTGCGAGAGCCAGCGGAGAGTACTACGACTCAGTGAAGACGTTTAAAGAATAAAAGGCCTGTTTCACTGCAGCAGAGGGGCCCGCATTTCCTCCATCGCGAATAATCGTCAACTTCACACCATTGCTAGGCAACCCTTCGCCAAAGCGAAACGAAGCAAACCGCACGACCACAGGAAGCCAATTATAGAGCAGCGTGCAACTGGGTTCACTTGTCACCACAATTCTCAAGAGCAGTTCCTTTCAGAGTGTGTTAAGTGTATGATGTGTGTGTGTGTGTGTGTGTACAGTGGGAAGGTATACACAATGTCTGCACTTCTGCTTTTACTGTGGATACATGTGAGCGTCTGTATTTGCACGAGGATGTGTGTTTGGATGTGTTAGTATGTGTGGTGTGTGTATATATGCCACCGCTGCGTACAGCCAATCCAGACAGGGGAGCAGGCTTTCATTCCAGCCATGCAGGAAAACAGCTGGGCCTTTTTTCATGAATCTCCTCAAACGCAGGACTGCAGACCTCAGGCCAGGTTCCCTGGATCAGCTCTTCACTACATCCACACTGAGCACAATAGAGTTCACTCATCCTGGATCAGCAGATTCATTCTGAAGTTTTATGAATTGGGGTCCTTATTACAGCAATCTAGAGATAGCCAGCTATAGGATGTGTGATGCCCATCACATTATTACATGCAGCATTATTTTCTCCTGAAGTTCCCTTCAAGTGGTTTCAAAGAAAGAGCAAAGCGTTTCACCACACTGTAGTGTCACATGCATGTTCTGTATCTGCTGGGCGCAGTGCCTCACTGAAGGGACATCACACTTATATTGAGACACATATTCAAACTGAGGACGCCATGTTTTTTATTGCTCTTGTAAGTCATTTCATTTACATTTCCCTGCAATACAGCAGGACATATTTGGGATTTAGGGAAACTAAGACCTCAACTAGAATTTAAAATAAGCCTGAAGTTCCACAGTTAAATAAAGCAGCAGCATTTGGGGGCCGCCAAGCCAATGTTGACATGGAGAATAAAAAAAAAATTTGATGTATTATGATTGGTCATTATAAGTGGAAAACTCATTGTAATATATTGCTTAACTGTAAAAATGTAAATAATTATGTATATATGTATAATATATTGAAATAAGTACATTGAAACTAATTAATACTAATGCTGTCATTCCGTGACAATTTGCCTCTTGTAATTCCGTGACATTGACTTTTTGAAATTTCTTGCCCATAAAGCAGGGTTAAAGTTAATATTTGTTTCTATAACTTACAGTATTAACAAAAAACACCTTAAATATGAACATATTGAAGTTTCATAACTTAGCTATGACAGGAACATCATTTTCTGAATAGTTAAACACAACATTAAAAAAACCACGTCAATTTTGTGTAATTCCGTGATGGAGTAGTTTTTGCTTGTTTCTTCAATGAAAATTTCTCAAAAAATATATTTTCACTAAATAATATTAAAGAACAAGTTAATACCTTCAATATGACACATCATACTTGATTTTATCTTATTTAGTTGTAGAGCTACCACCCAAAATGTAGAGGGACTGTAATTCCGTGACAGCTTGGCAGCCCCCATTTGACAAACTCATTTGGGGTCGCAAAGTTGGAGAGGTGAGGAGTGCTAGGATGGGGCAAAGAAAGATGCTAATTCTTGTTCTTAACCTGTATGATTCTTGTTCAAGAACCCATGATTGTTCTCCAACTGTCACAGAAGAACTGACTATAATGGTGTCTTGTACACACATGACCATTTTCAAGGAGTTATCATGATTGTTTTCTGAGAGTTATCATGATTGTGGCCAAAGGGTAATCAAGTTTTGCTGTCACAGAGTAATCATGACTGTTCTCACAGAGTAATCAGGATTGTTTTCTGAGAACCAACACTGTCTAACATCAGCTCATCTTTTCTCATTTACATTCCACATCTATCTCAAATATTCGATGAATGAGAGCACGGTACATATCAAATAGGACAGGTAGGATCAGGACAGCCTTAAAGCCATCTCGTATTTCTGCATATTTTGAAACGCATAAAGACAAACATTGGCCCTTTCCACACCCAAAAGGCTTCAATGACAATGACAACACCACCCCCCCAGCCTCAGAAAATTAATTCTGCATTTTTCCAAAGTGATATTTAGAGGCAACGAAAAACATTCCTGTGCCAACTGACGTCCTGGTTTCTAAAAATTAAAAATAAAAAAAAATAAAAAAAACAACAACACAAGTATATCAGCCGCCTGCCCCTCTTCCGACGGAGATAATGAAGGAATCCCCTGCCAGCGGGCACGGAACAGGGCAACGACGGAACCTGAACCTACAGATGGGGAGTTTAGATGCCGCCACATCACCCCACGCATCAAACCGATGTAACGTTAGATACTTCACGTCAGCTCGGGGAACCATTTTAATCCAATTCAAGGACCTGGATGCGCCAGTGAAGGACGAACGTATCTGCCCCCACAAAACTGAAATCCAAAACAGCGGTTTCAAATGATCCTTATGAGAAGATGCAAACTTGTGATGATGCATTACAGAATATGATAGCTCAGAGTAAATAAAACAGAAGGTTAATCTTAAATCATCAATAATGGAGAGGTAGACGGCGATATATCGTGACAGCTATACAACTAATCATTCAAAAACATAATTGCATTGGTAGAGAACTGTGTCCAAGTGTTAATTAGCATCGAAACCCAATCAGCGTCGTTACTGTACAAAAGTTACGCGTATTGCGAATTGGACTCTTCCCAGCACGAATTTCACAAGAGTGAAAAGATTTAATCGGATTAACTAACGTTAGGGTTTCCAAAACACTTTCGCACACCGTCACTGCGCCCAACAGGAGCAGACACACCCACCCACAGAACATGCCAGCATCGCTAGTTTAGAATAGAAGCTTTTACTTTGAACATCATACATTAAAAAATAAAACTTTTATGGCCAAACCACAGTAATTTAACTAACAAAACATTGCGCTGACATAGTTATGCATTGAAAGTGGCAAAGTGAGCCAGCTGTCTAGCGAACAGAACGTTAACGTTTGCTAGATAAATGACTCAAAAATAAGCGATGGCAAGATAACGTTATAAAGCAGCTGTTCAAGATCCTTACCGAGCTGGAACTGATGCTGCCAGCATGATCATTTTATTTGACCACCGTTCAATCAGTATCGTCGCTGACGTTAGTTAGCCCACCAGAAACGGCTAACAAAACTAATCCTGAACTATGTTAGAGGGATAGAAGTAATTTAGCGAAGTTCTGTAACTTAAAAACAAAAGTTGATCATTACTCACCGTCATGTTTGTCGAATCCAGCAGAGAGATTGCAAGAGAGAAGCGTAAATATGAATGATCTGTAACCTTACTTTTCAACAATTAATGTTTTTGACAGTAACTTGGACAGGTCTAGAACACGTTAAATTTAACTTCAGCTCCCAGTTAACATGGAGAAACACGGCATGTCTACAGCCGGGCTAGCGCGCTAACGAGCAAATGGAAATTAAAACAGATGCATGCTTAAAAATAAATTCGGACTCCGAGCAACAGCTTTGGATTTTCTCCCGTTTAACACTCCGATGAGCAAACAGATTTCAAAAAAGAGAGTCTCAGGCGAGTTTTAACACTTTTTCGCCCATTTCCTCAACTTCAGAAAAATTAGCCAACTAGCCAGTAGCCACCCTCGTACAAGGAGTTACTTCCTGGGCGGGTCTATAGCCAATCATATTTAACCAAATAATTAAAACGGACCAATCAAAGGGTTCATCTTAAAATAAGGAGAAATCATGTAGTTCGGAAAGTAAATCCAGATGTACGATGGATAGGCCCACTTGTCCTCAGGTCCGCTCTCCTACACTCGGTTACGTCTCATGAAATGTCCTTCACGCAGTAACTTTGTGTGCTGATGTTGCAAAATGCCACAAAGCCACTGTCTGCACATCAAGATTGAAGGATCAAGGAAGGGCGACATAACAATTCCCAGATTGTTTCTATCTCTTAATAAGTTTTAACATTGTGGAAATGGGGGAAAATTTTTGGCCCAGATGAATAATTACCAGCTATTAGTGTGGGTGCATATGACGGTGGGGAGCATTTTCAGTGTCGCTGATTGATCAAAGAAATTCCGATCACACTGCTTCATGATCGGCGTCTACCATATATTTGACTATGATCTGTTCATACTCGTTTAATATGCTGCATGTATCCAAAGCAAGCCGATAATATTTCCAACGACATATTTGACTGAACCGACCAAAAAGGGAAAGATTGTGTTACTTTACTCAGTAGTCTGAGCAGAACTGTTTTTGGCCCTGCATGGAACTCCGCGACCCAGAACTACCCGGATAAGCATTCACAGCTTGATCCAAGATAAATAGCTTTCCTCTCGAACGTGAATAATCCATGCAATGCGTACACAGATGACGAGTGCAATGCCATAGAGACCGAAGCACTTATAACAAACAGTTGGAACGAAGGATGAGAGTACCCTTCGTATCTCACTGCGCCATAAAGCATCCTGTCATATTTTTTTAACTGCAAGTAACCGAAACGGGTCGCATTAGTTGTCATGCTTTCATAGTTGAATTGGGCACTTATCCGTTACATATCATAGATGCTGTCCTTAATTGGCATTGTTCCAGGCTTACAGAAACAAGCTGACTCATGCTACTTGACAGTGTTCCTCTAAGCAGTAAATGAGCACCTGTAAGCCATGTTTACTGAGGCGCAGTCATGAACTGCAACAGGGCCAACACATCTACAGATGTTATTGCATTGTTGCCATGTAGTAATCTCATTTGTATCACACACTGTCACCGAGGCAATTACGGCTCAATGGCCTGAATTCTTCCACTTTTATTGTTATTATTATGAATACAGTAATAATAATAATAATAATGATAATATAATAATAATAATAATAATAATAAAGCTTCATTGATTAAATTGTTTGGGTTAGTTTTCGTTTTAGAGTGGAATCACTTGCTTTTTCAGGCCGCTGTCCCTCTGCATCGTCAGTCGGTCGGCTGGAAAAATAACCAACCACTCTGTCATCTGGGATCATCTGTATTCAAACAACACCCACATCTTTAGTCAGACAAGAAATTAGAATGCAAGACCTGCCCTACAAAAACAGACAGTAAAATGAATATATCAGAGCACACACACACGCACACACACACACACACACACACACACACACACACACACACTCTCACTCTCACGCACGCACGCACGCACACACACACACAATCTTTACAAGATTACCAAGACAGATGCAAAGTCACAGACACTGATTAAAAAGCAATAACTCAGGTACTGAACTAGACAACAACAAAAAAAACACACACTTTTATGTGTCTTAGTGGGTATTTAGGCTGTATTTTTCAAGGGGTTCGAAAATAATCCCGTTTCTGAGCTCAAATGTTTAACTGCAGAACACGGAGGTGTATTATGTAAATATGGTCCTCTGTGTGCTGCTCTAGAGAAGTCCAGTGTGAATAAAATTACCACTGCCCTATGGCCACCACTGACTGCAGTGCTTCCAGTTTATGGAGCATTTAGCCCCTCAACATGAAATGAGATCCTGTAATATAATGAAGGTGGACATCAACTAACTGACATGCTCTGGTGCTTTCAAAATATTTGAACTTCGGAAACAAGTGCTCCTGGGAAAAAAAAAAAAATCTCATGTACTTTCGCACCCTGAGAGAGGACAGAATATATGATAGTCGGGGGTTTTTCAGAACCCTGATACCCCAACATTACTGGAAGTGCGCAACATGGGGTGTAACTTCGTTCTAAAATGTGGGGAAACAAAGGATTATCTTGAGTGTGAATGTGATGTTCACAAAACCGCCATCTGTAGAATTCCAGAGGTCAGGCCCACCCACTAAAATTGCACCAATGGCTTTGCCTGCCACACTCTCTGACTTCCATATCATTTAAACGAAGCACAGCATATTTTATACGCTCTTGTGTGCGTGTGTGTGCGTGTGCGCGTGTGTGTGTGCTTGTGCATGTTTTAAAGCCTTTATTAAGCTTTAGCGGACAAGACAATAGAAAGAGTGAGGAAGAATGGGGAGGGAGAGAAAGGAGTGACATGCAATAAAGGTCAAGCGACCAGATTAAGCCTTTAACTGCCTCAGGCTTTTGACGGAGTACATTTTGAGTCTAACTGAAAGAAGTACTGAAGCTGTCGGCATCACTCTGTTGAGGTACGTTTAGATGGAAAAAATCCAATCAGTTAAGTTCAATACACCTTTTAATCAAACACGGTGATTCAAAATGTGCTGTGGCAAAACGGATGAGCAGGCAGTGAAGATAAGATAGGATAGGAGATACTTCACTGAACCCCTGGAGCAATTTGTCCTCTTTCTCACAGAGAAAGTCAGTCAGGCAGAATGTTGTTCCCTATATCCCTTCTTTCCTCAGTTAAAGTTACCGGCGTGTGCACTGAAGCGGTGTAGTGGCTTTGGACGAAGCCCACAGCTGCTTCCTGTCCATCCCTCCGCTCTCTCCCTCGCTCCCCAGACTCGTCCCTGTCCCAGTAGCGAGGTTTCTCCCGCGAGTGACTGTCAGAAACAGGAACATTGGGAACACAGACGCAGAGTGGATCAGGAGAAGTGGTCAGACATGCTGCACGATGCAGAGGAGAAGCGAATGACGGATTGTACTCTGTCCTGACTAGTATTTCAAGGTGGTTATACGTTCTACAGCCTTAAGTTTGGATGTATGATCTGCAATCGCAAGTTGGTATTCAACACCCTGACAAACATGCAGTACTGAGAGAAAGGTTTAGACACATTTAGAATAATTCTGCAAGGCAAAGATGCCTCTAAAAAATTTAAAAGATTACAAAACATTGAAAATGCACAATAAAGAGCTTGAAACTGTAAAAAAAAAATCAAATCAATATTTGGTGTGAGCCTCCTAAGGTAAACTGTTCTGTGGTTCTGAAGTCTGATAAGATGATTGGCTCTTTGCTCTTCCAAGTGCAAAGAAGAGTGTGTCACAGTTCCCCTGCATATCGCCTCACTCGCGTCTGTCTCTCCAGGAAATACCTGAAAGCCATGATGGTGTTGCTATATCATCTGCATCAACTTTCATTAAAAAAAACCATGCCTATTAAAATTTGGTCTCTCAAATGAGCGTTTTATTTTCAGCGATACTTATGTAGAAAAAAACCCCCCAAAAATTAAAGAATGAAAAAAATAGATTCCTGAAACTTCTGCAAGGTACTGTATATGGACTCTAACTTGTATCTGGAAAGATAAAGTTGGGTAGTTGGTGAAAGACCCTAAACTAAAAATAAATAAATAAATAAATAAATAAATGTGACAAGAGCGTTCTCCCTGCTCTTCTGCTCTCCCTCTGATTGCAGCAGTTCTTACAGGATTTCTCAAAGGCGTCTCTAAATATAAGAAACTCATCCTTGTTAAATAAAGAATTTCATTTATTTTCAGCTGAAATTCATCCCCTGCTGCCCATTTGCACTGGTCCCTCGCCCTGAGCTGCTCATCAGATCTCCCCGACGTAAAGGTTACAGTAGAGCAGTCGTGCCCAGTCATTACTGAGATGCTCAGAGAACTAGGATCTCTGCTAACTTCTGCCCGCTACTTAACTCATCCACCTCCTTTTGTTGAAGCAAAAAATGTGCCTGAACGTTCGGTATCAGTGCATCTTATTGAAACTGGCCAACATTACATTGGTGTGCGAGACGACACGTGCGTGTGGGCAACTGCGTCAGCCGATTTTGCAGGCGATAGTATGAGCATTAGCATTAACCTAGCTTTAGCACAAACTCAGCATTAGCATTAGCCTAGCATTAGCCAAGACATAAATCCTGTATGATGTGCCTTCACTTCTTCTCATGTGCTCTTTTCCAAGTACCTGGCTGGCTTGTAGCGCTCATCTCTCACTGGGCTGGAGCTCAGGCCTCTCTCCTGCTGCCCTGCCCCCTCGCGCTGGAAGATGGTCTTCACCTTGGGCAGGTCAGCCATCAGGGCATACTCCTCGCGGTTGAACCCCACAGCTGCAGACCCAGCAGAGATGTGGCTGGACTCAGATTCCGACAGGGAGCTCTGGGAAGACTCATGCCTGCGCCGTTGAGGGGACGGGCTCCTGGTGCGACTGGATGACCTGCAGTACTCTGGAGAAGGACTGCGGGGCTCCAGTCCCGGTCTACTATGGCCAGTTTTAGTCCTGCTACTGCTCTCATTGGTCGACCGACCAACGAATTTCAAGGTGTTGGAGGGAACTTTGGGTCCCTTGTCCCGCCCCGCTGGGGAGGAGCTTCGGGAGGTGGGAGGGCTCCGAAGGGAAAGGGCAGAGCCACGCCAGGAGCCAGGTGAAGTGCTCACATCTGATCTTGCGTCTTTGTGATTGGTTTTCCGTAGGTAAGCAGGGTTAGAATCAGCTTTAGCCACACTGGTGGCACTCCTCAAGAAGGATGACTCTGATGACCGGGCGTCACTATTGGTTGATTTTCTCGACTGAGATGTGTCATATCCCCTTCTGGAGGGTGAGGAAGTACGACTATCACAACCACGACGATTGGTGGAGACATTATTCTCGGTTTTACGAAGAAGGGATTGGCTGGGCACATCATTACTTCTCCTAGAGGGGGAGGAGCTACGACTATCATGGCCGCGATTATTATAGGTGCCCTTAGTTTCAGTTTTTCGCAGAAGCGATTGGCTGGTTTGATCATAACTTCTTCTCGAGGGAGAGGAGTTACGACTATTATGACCCCGATTGTTAGAGGAGAGATTAGTTTCGGTTTTACGCAACAGGGATTGGCTAGACATATCATAACTTCTCCGAGAGGGGGAGCAGCTACGACTATCAGGGCCACGTTTATTATAGGAGCTGTTAGTCTCAGTTTTTCGCAGAAGTGATTGGCTGGGTTGATCGTAACTTCTTCTCGAGGGGGACGAGTTACGACTATTAAGACCCCGATTGTTAGTGGAGAGATTAGTTTCGGTTTTGCGCAAAAGGGATTGGCTAGGTGTATCATAACTTCTCCGAGAGATGGAGGAGCTACGACTATCACGGCCGCGATTATTATAGGAGTTGTTCGTCTCAGTTTTTTGTGGAAGCGATTGACTGGGTTGACTGTAACTTCTCCTTGAGGGGGAGGAGCTACGACTACCTCGACCAGGACTATTGGTGGAGGCATTAGTCTCGATTTTACGCTGAAGGGAATGGCCAGGAGGGTCATAGCTTCTCCTCGAGGGGGAGGTGCTATGACTGTCTCGGGAAATCCCATTGGTGCATGCATCTGTCTCAGTTTTGTGTACAAGAGTCTGATTGGGGCTGCCATAGCCCTCCCTGACAGGTGAGGCACTGCGCTTGTGTCTGATGGAAAAGCCTCTCGCACTAGTTACATTCACTGAGTTTTTGAGGTGCTCAAAAGAACTGGACTGCACCCGGGAAGCAACCATGCTCACAGCTGACTTGAGGTTTCCACGCAAACCCCGGGAGTCCGCATCGCGTCCATAGGAGTTTTGGGAGGGACTTCCAGACCTTTGAGTGCTCCTCTGGGTGAAAGGGGTGGAGTCAAAGTTCTGCCTGTGGGAGGAGCCTGCGGATTCAGTCCGTCTAAATGGAGAGGTGCCACGAGTGGGGGAGGAGGAGCGTGATGGCGAGGGACCGCCCCTCTGGACGGAGCTGGATCGTCCAGTCTGGGATAGATGGCGAGAGGTGGTCTGGTGACTCGCGGAGTAGGAGCTATCGACCCGCTTCCTGATGGGCGAATCCAGGGATTCCGCCACTTTAAAAGGGGTGGGGCTAAGGCATCTATGGCTAACCGGCAGGTCAGAGCCGGCTGGCAGTGAATCAGAGCCCTCTATGTCCAAGCTCCGCCGCTGCGATGGAACTCCGAGGTCAGGGTTACGGAAGGGGATGGTGGCCTTGGGTTCTGGGCTGCGGGTGCTGGGAAGTGGGCGTCCCACCTCCGTGTGGCGAAACGGGGGTGACGGGCTCATATCCCGAAGGGACCTGACACCTGATGCCCTACCCAGGGAAAAATAACCGCTCTCTCTCTCCCTGTCTTCTCTCGACCCTGATGGAGCAGAATAAAGAATGTCACAGTTTTAGTGCGGCGTACTGCATCCTCCGAGAATCCTCTGCTAAGGAAAAAGTACTGTTTTCTTTCCAAATCACCTCCAATCCTACTTAAATTCAGATTGTTCAATTGGTCAATTGGAGAATTATATACAAGCATTTTCTAATGCCATGGCCTTGATTTTAAAAAATTGGAGCACTCAGATATTCTCACCTGTGAAACTCTCACCTGTGTCATTCTTACCGGTAAAACTCTCACCTGAGCGATTCTCACTTGTAAAACTCTCACCTGTGTGATTTTCACCTGTCAAACTCTCACCAGTGAAATTCTCACCTGAAAGTCTCATCAGCACGATTATCACTCGTACAACTGTCACCTGTGTGATTCTCACCTGTAAAACTCTCACCTGTGCGATTCTCACCTGTTAAACTCTCACTTGTGTGATTCTCACGAGTTGAACTCTCACCTGTGCGATTCTCACCAGTTAAACTCTCACCTGTGTGATTCCCACCAGTTAAACTCTCACCTGTGCAATTCTCACCTGTTAAACTCTCACCTGTGCGATTCTCACCTGTTAAACTCTCACCTGTGGGATTCTCACCAGTTAAACTCTCACCTGTGCGATTCTCACCTGTTAAACTCTCACCTGTGCGATTCTCACCTGTTAAACTCTCACCTGTGTGATTCCCACCAGTTAAACTCTCACCTGTGCGATTCTCACCTGTTAAACTCTCACCTGTGCGATTCTCACCTGTTAAACTCTCACCTGTGTGATTCCCACCAGTTAAACTCTCTCCTGTGCGATTCTCACCTGTTAAACTCTCACCTGTGCGATTCTCACCTGTTAAACTCTCACCTGTGTGATTCCCACCAGTTAAACTCTCACCTGTGCGATTCTCACCTGTTAAACTCTCACCTGTGCGATTCTCACCTGTTAAACTCTCACCTGTGTGATTCCCACCAGTTAAACTCTCACCTGTGCGATTCTCACCTGTTAAACTCTCACCTGTGCGATTCTCACCTGTTAAACTCTCACCTGTGTGATTCCCACCAGTTAAACTCTCTCCTGTGCGATTCTCACCTGTTAAACTCTCACCTGTGCGATTCTCACCTGTTAAACTCTCACCTGTGGGATTCTCACCTGTTAAACTCTCACTTGTGTGATTCTCACCAGTTGAACTCTCACCTGTGCGATTCTCACCTGTTAAACTCTAACCTGTGCGATTCGCACCTGTTAAACTCTCACCTGTGCGATTCTCACCTGTTAAACTCTCACCTGTGCGATTCTCACCTGTTAAACTCTCACCTGTGTGATTCCCACCAGTTAAACTCTCTCCTGTGCGATTCTCACCTGTTAAACTCTCACCTGTGCGATTCTCACCTGTTAAACTCTCACCTGTGTGATTCCCACCAGTTAAACTCTCACCTGTGCGATTCTCACCTGTTAAACTCTCACCTGTGCGATTCTCACCTGTTAAACTCTCACCTGTGTGATTCCCACCAGTTAAACTCTCTCCTGTGCGATTCTCACCTGTTAAACTCTCACCTGTGCGATTCTCACCTGTTAAACTCTCACCTGTGGGATTCTCACCTGTTAAACTCTCACTTGTGTGATTCTCACCAGTTGAACTCTCACCTGTGCGATTCTCACCTGTTAAACTCTAACCTGTGCGATTCGCACCTGTTAAACTCTCACCTGTGCGATGCTCACCTGTTAAACTCTCACCTGTGCGATTCTCACCTGTTAAACTCTCACCTGAGCTCCTGCTGAAGCCCTCCCTGCCCCTGGGTTCATCCATCCAGGCTGTGGGGCGGGGCCTGTGGAGAGGGGGGTCCAGGCGGGTCATGGCAGGGTGGGGCTCTGTGTCCTGCAGCTGCAGGTAATCTTCTTCAGAGGTAATGGAGCCACTCAGCTCTGGGTAATCACTGTGATCCTGAGTGCTAATGCAGGGAGGGAGAGAGATAGAAAGAAAAAGAGAGAGAATGAGGAGGGAGGGAGAGATGGAGAGAAAAAGAGAGATCGTGACAGAGTGAGCAAGAGTTAGAACTCCGAAAACAGTAATCAAAAATCATGAAGGTGTGAGTCTATTCCTGTAAAATTCAAAAATCTAATGACAAAACCTAGGTTGAAAAGAGAAACAGGAGGGAGACAGTGCAGAAAACAGAGCAGGAAAATTTGAACGGGGAAAGAAGGCCAAACTCAAAATAAAGCGTGGAGACAGACCAGCAGTTGTAGATGGAGACACTGAAACTCAGAGGTAAACATAAACAGTAACACCAGCGTTCTGGAGGAGGAGTATGTAAACGGTATGAACCGCCGGACCTCCTGACCCGAGGCTGCCACAGTGAAGCAGATCTCACGGGTCTGAACGCCGAGGCGTCAGGTGTAGATACGGAAACACGAGCGACTGAGATTACCTGGTGCTGCTGTTCTCCTCGTCACAGACGTACAGCGCGCAGTCCGGGCTCAGAATGCACAAGGATCCGTCCTCGTAACCCAACCGATCTCTGGTGACATCACAGTACCCCGTCACCACTGACAGCCCACCAGAATCCTCCTAACCAGCGGCACAACCAGCCAATCACCACCAGGACAGAAAACACAAAGTCAGTTGATATGACAGTTACAATTCAAGGAATGAAAAATTACAGCGACAAATTTTGCTAAATCAGGGGGTCATGACACAGTTGATTCTTATTCAGTAATAATTGTCTCATTTTTCCAATTCCTGTTTTCTGGGATAAAACAAACTGACTAAAGTCTAAGTATACTTCATTGATGCAAGTTATATCCACAGATGATTAAGATGTTCTAACATCAGAAGATAGACAAAGATAACTGAACACACCAGGGAGAGTCAGACGGACTATAACTAAGCGACAAAACAAGACAGTGCATTTCTCAGCAAAAAAACTTCAAACAGCGTCTGACACGAGCCAGTCTTCACTGACAAATTACACTGTACACATCACAATGCACCAACACTCCACTCGAACGCGATCACACTTGCAAACACGCACTGAACAATCAGTCAGTGCTCGAGGCTTCCCTCTCCGAATCCATTGTTAATCCTATGATCTGTGTGCGAGTCAGACACTTCGCCTCACCTCTCCCTCCCTCTCACACTCCCTCGCTCGTATCAATCCCCTCCATCTGTCTCATGGGATTAGGGTTACGCGTCTGTAACCGAAGACACGCCGCGGTTCCCCTCATCATTATTTCATTGGCATTGGCCATTGTACTGCCGTCATAATGACCTGGCCTCCAAGCCTTATTTAACAGAACATATGTGATATGGAGACGAGAACACGCCATTCGCCGAGACAAAACTTGCCATTTTCTAACCACATAAGTGCATCTAATTAAGTTTGCTTAAAAAATGGAATGTACCAGAAATCGTGTAAAAGCCCATCTTCAAAACCCCCTTAGTGTTTGCCCACACCACATGACCAGAAGCTATTCCATACAGTGAATAAAGGAACCTTTTACAAATTTCAAATTACAAATTTCCTCTGTTCTGTCCCCAATTTTCCGATGGAACTTTTCCACAACCTCACTGTGGTTTGGAGAACAGTTTCACCGTAATCCACCAAATCCTACATTTCATGAATGTCACCCATATCAAACAGCTTCAGACAGCAGATTGCCTTTTAGCACAGGCTAATGGACACTAAAGGAATAGTTAACTGAATTTACAGTATAAAATCATGGATATAAGTTTCTTGCAGAATGACTAAGTTCAAGCGACTCCAGCCCAGTGTGGGTAACAAGCACTTAATTGGCTCAGATGCCACAAATTAATAACAACCACAGTCTGTAATTTACTTAATATTCAAGTATGTGATATTCAGGTAGTTTTCAGAGGGCACGAGTGTCAGTGTCAGAAAAAAGGTCAGAAAAAACAGGCGAACGGGCTTTTTCTTTCCGTACACCAATTTTGTGGAACAGTCAGCCTCTGGACATCAGACAGGCCCCTCGATTAATGTATTTAAAGCCAAGCTAAAGACCCACCTTATCACTGTTGTTTACAATTCTTGAGGCTCTCTGTACATCTGTGATATCGTGGTGTGCTGTGTATGTGATGTGTATGACATTTCGTGGTGTTTTTATTACTGCTTCTATTGTTGTCATTTCTTGTTTATTTTAAGTTGTTGAAAAGCACTTTGATTGAAAGCGCTATATAAAAACATTTTATTATTATTATTATTATTATTATTATTATTATTATTATTATTACTGAGCAAGGCATGACAAGAGAAGGTACACGCAAATTAAGAAACAAAGCAACCCACACTGATAAAGCCCCTAAGAGCAGGATTACTGTTCTCAGGCCAGTTTCCCTGCCCACCTCCTCGCCTCATCCACCACAGGCAACAACAAAATAAACAGGTCCCAGGTCAGCGCTCTCCCTCAGAGGCGTTTCATGGACAGGAATACTGCATTCCCAGGTGCCAGGTGCTCGCGAGGTCAGTGTAACCCAGACTTCTGTCCTGTGCGTGACGCGCCTGCATATCACATGACAGGCTGTTCCCAAAAAGGGCCGCACCTGATCTGGGCTTCATTTATTCGTAATGAGAATTTTCACAGAACGCCCTCCCTTCTCCCGTCCGCCCTGCTCCCTGTGTATTTACCGCTATCTGCTTTTAACTCTCATTTTCTGCAGAAGATTCATTCTGAATTCTTCAAAGGCGCCACAAATCACACAGCGCTAATCACTGCAGGGCTGGATTATTATCAGGCCCGATATTCAAATTAGTGCAAAGCAAACATCCTATTGGGTGATTCTTTCTTGGATACAACGTACATAAATATGAGTTTGCTCAATACTGCCCCCGTCAGACGAAACATTAAACCGTTAGAATGGCCCGGTTCAAGTCTAATCAACTGTAAGTTTCCTTGACTTAGCACAACAGCTAAAATAACCTTAACTTTTAACACAACTGGGTGGAGTTAAGTGGAGCAGTTAGTTGCTTAAGGGATGGCTAGTTCAAATCACATTCTCTGAAGTGAAAACAGTTATCTGATTGGTTGGTAATGTTAGCAGAGTTTATAATGGTGATATTACACTACGGCTCAGGGAGAGAGGAAATGGTCACCTGGCCCTCATCAGTAAATTGTAACCCATCCTTTCCCTCCCAGTGCGCACTCCTGTCTGCAGGGCATCTCTGTTCTATCCCTCCGTTACAGTGTGAGTCTCTCCATTACGTTACATACTGTATTTTTTTTTTTTTTTTACAGTTATTTGCATCTTCGCCATTAGGCTACAGGCTGAGAGCTCTGTCATAACGTCACTAGTAGCTGCCCACGCAATTGCTGTCACCACTGGTTAAAATCCAATGGCAATTCACACAAAATTACAGAAAACATCAGCCTGATGGGTGGGAAACAGGAGAAGAGACTGGAAAGGTCCTGTATGACAGGGGTGAAATCCTTCCAGCACCCGTGACTGCCTCATGACTTTCTACAACTCTCAGAGAAAAACACCAAATCTTCAGGACAATTTACAAAAAGACAAGAAAGGGTTAAAAATTACGCTGCTTACTCATTACCTTGCAACTTTAGGGACATTTTGAAAATTATGAGGTTATTGTGAGCCCTTTGGCCTAATTAATTTGTAAACAAAGTCCTGCAAAGTCCTTAACGACCCCTGACTCCCCTCAAAACCAGTCAAGCCCCCTCCCTCCCCGCTCACCTGCACAGGTGCGCCGAAGTGCTGCTTCCGCACCCTCAGGCATGAGTGACAGCGGGACGAGTCAAAGATATTTGGCTCAAACTTTTGGCAGTGGGGTTCTTCCTCTGAGTGGGGCATCGCTGGTCCAGGGCGGGGCCCTGACACGCCTCCTCATCGCCCTCCGAAACCACTGAGCAGGAAAGGACAGGCAACACCGGAGAAACACGGACGCAGCACAACAAGTTGGGTTTTACGAGAATATGTCACCAGTGGAACCACATCACGCTACCCTGAAGCGCCGTACATGCTGTGAGAGCGAAGCGCTGTTTGCAGCGAGTAGGATGTGTGGCTAATATGAAGACTCAGTCGTTCGTAACGTTTCGGGGTGTCAGGAACTTGCAAAATGGAAAATATTTTAAGAGAAGACTGAGCAGCAAAACGCACACACTAGAAACTGTGCCAAAACTATAGTACCCAAACAGCAGCCCAATGATCTGCCCACATCCCAGCAACAGTCACACAAAATAAAGGATCCATGCAACATGCAGACACAGGTTGAGAGACTGCAGCTAACTAACCCATGAGTGGTAAAAGACCACTAGCACATGATTGCCAAGCTTAGTGATCTGGCCATTACATGAAAAACCCTTATGTGAAGATCAATGAAAAACTGTCCAAATGTTACAATCTAAAAATGGACATGAACAGGGACTGAAGGAGGCCAGAGGAAGGATGGGGAGGAACAATCTCAGGCGCTATGAACATCAACAAAACATAACGCTACTGCGCGCTTCACACATCCTGAAAAATCAGATGAGGGATCTGCCCATGAACTCAAAACACTAGTGCCAAAGGACCACGCCCCCAAACCTCATGGGGCTGTGACAAGCAAAATTTTAGCAAACATCATAATAATAATAATAATTATTATTATTATTATAATAGTGTAGCTGTGTCGCTGTGTGGCAGCGGCAGCATCACTGATGATGGTCATTCCGAGTCCGTGCAGAAATCTGGGCAGTGATGTGGTTTCAAGTGCTAACAATTACGCAACTCAGTAACAACGCTGCCAAAAACATATTGCCTGTCCGAGGGAAACGAAACGGCACAACGACAGTGAAACATGACACTATAGAGCAGACACCTTTAAAACACTGCCTTCTACAACGTGACAAAAAACCACCATGTAAAAAGCATAAGACGCCAAATTTCCAAGAGCTTGATTACCACTAATTATTACACTACAGCAGTTATAGAAGACTAGCACAATGATTTGGTTTTCAGGAAATTTTTGTCAATTACCCATGCAAAATTATTGTAGTGCAATAAAGAGATATTTCAACATTACCTGAATGATATGCTAGCCACAGTCATCCTCCATTTGTCACTTTTGCACAGAAAATAAGTCGTCCAAGTCCTCCCGAGACACGTCTCTTCTTGACTCTGATAAAAATCGACCCAGGGGGTCCCCATAACCTACCAAGGATCTCATTGGTCATTATAACAATAGTTGAAATTATGGCTCCAGTAACGGCCATGATGGCTCCGTTAGTGATTGGACAGAACTTATCCCATAACGTGCACTAGAGCCAACATGGCGTCAGCTGCATGACAGAGCCATCACGGGGGGCTGTATTAAATGTCATTTGCTTTAGACATGTGAAAGAGGCACTCGTGCTAGAAAGCAGATGGCACTCATCAGCTCAAGTTATACTAAATAAGTAAACACGACTGAGGAAAGGCACTGAAAACAATCATTAGAAGATCCTCCATAACTGTTCCAAAAGCGCCATCAAATTTTTTGCTTCAATACAACATACAAAACCCAAAACCAGTGAAGTTGGCACATTATGTAAATCGTAGATAAAAACAGAATACAATGATATGCAAATCCTTTTCAACTTATACTCAATTGAATACATTGCAAAGACAAGATATTTAATGTTCAAACTGAGAAACTTTATTTTTTTTTGCAAATAATCATTAACTTAGAATTTAAAGGCAGCAACACATTGCAAAAAACTTGGCACAGGGGCCTTTTTGCCACTGTGTTACATCGCCTTTCCTTTTAAAGACACTCGGTAAACGTTTGGGAACTGAGGAGACCAATTTTTGAAGCTTTTCAGGTGGAACTCTTTCCCATTCTTGCTTGATGTACAGCTTAAAACTGTTCAACAGTCCGGGGTCTCCGTTGTCGTATTTTACGCTTCATAATGCGCCACACATTTTCAATAGGAGACAGGTCTGGACTACAGGCAGGCCAGTCTAGAACCCGCACTCTTTTACTACGGAGCCATGCTGTTGTAACACATGCAGAATGTGGCTTGGCATTGTCTTGCTGAAATAAGCAGGGGCGTCCATGAAAAAGACGTTGCTTGGATGGCAACATATGTTGCTCCAAAACCTGTATGTACCTTTCAGCATTAATGGTGCCTTCACATATGTGTAGTTGCCCATGCCTTGGGCACTAATACACGCCCATACCATCACAGATGCTGCCTTTTGAACTTTGCGCCTATAAAAGTCTGGATGGTTCTTTTCCTCTTTGGTCCGGAGGACACGACGTCCACAGTTTCCAAAATCAATTTGAAATGTGGACTCGTCAGACTGCAGAACACTTTTCCACTTTGCATCAGTCCATCTTAGATGAGCTTGGGCCCAGCGAAGCCGGCGGTGTTTCTGGGTGCTGTTGATAAATGGCTTTCGCTTTGCATTGTAGAGTTTTAACTTGCACTTGCAGATGTAGCGACGAACTGTAATTACTGACAGTGGTTTTCTGAAGTGTTCCTGAGCCCATGTGGTGATGTCCTTTACACACTGATGTCGGTTTTTGATGCAGTACCGCTTGAGGGATCGAAGGTCACGGGCATTCAATGTTGGTTTTCAACCTTGTCGCTTACGTGCAGTGATTTCTCCAGATTCTCTGAACCTTTTGACGATATTACGGACCGTAGATGATGAAATCCCTAAATTTCTTGCAATAGCTCATTGAGGAATGTTGTTTTTAAACTGTTCGACAATCAGCTCACGCATTTGTTCACTAAGCGGTGACCCTTGCCCCATCCTTGTTTGTGAATGACTGAGCATTTCAGGGAAGCTGCTTTTATACCCAATCATGGCACCCACCTGTTCCCCATCAGCCCGTTCACCTGAGGGATGTTCCAAATAAGTGTTTCATGAGCATTCCTCAACCCTCTCAGTCTTTTTTGCCACTTGTGCCGGCTTTTTTGAAACATGTTGCAGGCATCAAATTCCAAATGAGCTAATATTTGCAAAAAAATTGCAAAGTTTACCTGTTGGAACATGAAGTAACTTGTCTTTGCAGTGTATTCAATTGAATATAGGTTGAAAAGGATTCGCAAATCATTGTATTGTTTTTATTTACGATTTACACAACGTGCCAACTTCACTGGTTTTGGGTTTTGTATATTTTATAGCCCAAGGGCCCAATAATCATCAAATCCATAGTTACAATTATGGGGCCCTTTGTGGAAACTCTGACGATATATGGTTGGCTTTAGAGCTCATTTTAATGGCCTTCATTTTATAATAGCACTCATTTTTATTATTCCACAGCTGTGATAAAATGCAATGCTGAGATCAATGAAAACACCGAGATGATCAGTATTTCGTGTTGATAATTTAGCCTAGGGATTTTGATGTTGGCCTAATAGCAGAGATCCTTAATAGGAAGGATTCAAATCTGCCTCTTTTCTTTATTTCTTTTTTGTCTATATGTGGGGAATTCAGCAGGCATTCAAAGAAAATTCTGGGTCAGTCAGTGACAGATGTGACAATTCAGTAAATCTTACGTTTCCTGACGCTTAAGTACTTGACAATGTTAGTGCAGTTTTCAAATACGTTAAAATTAGTAATAACAACCGTGGTAGCTGAAGTCACTAAATCTTCCTTATCTAATATTGTTACTGCCAAACGTTAGCTTTGCTGCTAACATTAACAGTGCAGCGGTTCGCGACCTTACCCAGTCAGAGCCGCTGTAGGTGCGCTGTTTTGTTGCAGCCATTGCAGTTGGCAATCTGCTAATAATCAACCCCTCGAGCTTTTGCGAAAAATCTTGAATGATGGTATTAGGCAGAGGTGGGCAATGAGGGCCGTATCTGGTTTTTTGCACCAACTTCTGGCCTTTAATTAGTTCATTGTCTAAATTAACCAAACTATTTATAAAATTTGACATTTCAGGCACATTTCTTTAAATAATCATGAATGACCCAAGAATGTTCTTGGCTCACTACATAAAACATTTTTCTTTGATCGAATCTTTGCACATCTCTATATTTGCGTTTGCAACCAATTAACTCAATTAGCCAGGATAATTAATAAAAATAAAAACCTGCATACACACTGGCCCTGCAGGACCAGGATTGCCCACCCCAGGTATAAGGGGTGCAGCTGATTGGCTGGAATGAAAGCCTGCACCCACACTGGCCCCATGTTCTCAATGGCATGTACTGGACCAATGCTAGTCAGAAAATCAATTTTCTCCAAACCTGTTGTATTCAATTCCTCAAAATACTGAGGACCTAGCCATGTTTAATCTGGGAGAAAAATAAATACATTTTTGTTCGTTTTTAGAAACGCTGTAATCGCTCATCTTTCTTCTTGAAACCCCAGACTCCACTGACAGCTTGAGTGCCAGCAGTCTGACCAACTGCAGCGCAGCACAACACACAAGCCTTTCAGCCCAAAGGTTCATCTTAACGTCTCTTCCTCCCTCTCTGGTACTTGAGGGTATAAAATGATGTATAAATATGAAAAAACCACAGGGACACCACAGGGACCGAGTCGCGTATCTCCCCGATCCCCATGAGAGATCACTTGCAAATTTTTACAGCCGCAATGTTACCGTTTCTTACAGAAAACTTTTTTTTCCATTTGCTAAAATGTTTTTAAATCTCCTCTGTGACCATCCAAGAGTAACAACTTTTAACTCAGATTGTAAATGATATTTCCAGTGATTTAATCCCCCAACTGTTCCACAAAGCCTGGCCTGTGCCTTATCGACCAGTAACAGAGTGAAGTCATCAGTGGGAGGGTTGGTTTGTGCCAATGCTGCCCACAGGGCATTGGCCTCACACAGAAGCCATGTCTTTTCTTGTAATGAAAATCAGCTCTCCTAGGTCTCATCAGGAAGCTTATCAACATGAAATGAATCTGAAACTGAAACTCAGAAGTAATAAAAACACATTTCTGAGTATAAGTGTTTCCGTTATTTAGGCAGTAACAAAGTAAACATAAACTGAAGGGATTTTTATGTCTCAAACAAACACTGCCGTCATCTTTCACAATTGGTCATTAAACAAAATGTTGAGGAATGTGGTTCTGGGATGATAAATGACTGCTGTTCTGACAAGAATGGTTTCTTTTTTAAACAAAAAACAATTTTACTTTACAGAAAAAGTCTATATAGCAAAGTCATTTTACATTGGGACTGCACATTCACTTCTTTGATTACATGGCACAGTCTTACAAAATATGTCACAAAGTTAGAACGCAGTTAGGCAAACGTCCGCTCAGATGAACCAGTACAAGCACTGGCATAGACAGTCAGTCATTAACCACAGGCCACAACTCCGCTCACACAGCAGTTCATCATAACCATGTGACCCCACCAGTTACCCGGCACCGGGAGACAGAATGCAGTGCACAATTACCACTCTTTCATGATCCCTAAAACCAAAGATTACATCGTTAAAATGGATCATTTATTTCCCCTTTTCTCTCATAAATCAAGCTAACGCAGTAGACACAGTTCTCCTCGAGCACCTGATTCAGAGGGGAACCCACACATGTCCTCAATACTTCAGAGTAACAAACGCTGGTACATAAGGAAGGTATTGGACAGAAGTGAACAGAAATCCCAGTGGCCAGAGCATCACAGTAGCGATGATGCAGGTTATTTTTGCAGTAATTCAAAGAATAAAATCCTGTAGTTTGCATTTTAACCTGGTCCTGGGCTAAACTGAGTCTTGGATGGAGAATTTCCATCCAAATTTTACCCTATTCTCAAACTAAGTCCAATCAGCCAATGAAACTGGAGTTAAATTTGGTGTAAATACTGACTTCTAAAGTACCATTCACTTCATTCTCAGTCGGGTCAGGCAGACTGAGTCCACAGAAAAAGGGGAGGAGTCTAGATAACCCATCCTAAAGCTGCGGCTAGTCCCGGGGATGGTTGGTCTTTCCAGTTTGTCTGCGTCTCTGTTTCTTGCTTGTCCTGCCGAGTCTGGACTTCCTGTCGGGGGCACCTGACTTCCTGTCGGCCAGCCGGCTCCGGCTCGGTCCTTCCTGCCGCTTGTCCCCGAACTTCCCTTTCCTCTTACGCTGCCTGGTGTGAGTGTGGAGCGATGCAGTCAGGGAGCACAGCCTGGAGCCCACACACACACACACACACACACACACACACACAGATGAAAGGTTTTGTTAATAAGAATAGAAAAGACAGCAATGAAATGAATGCTGCTGTATCATAATTGCCCACACCGCAGTCAGCACGCAGTCAGATGGTGGAAAGAGTTTGCAAGCAGACCATCTAGCAAGATGCCTGACCACACGTATAATTAAATTCTAAAAAGGATGAATTACAAACTGCCTGAACATTGGGCTTCAGTTCTCCAACGTAAGCTGTAGCTCTGAGCTGCCGCAAGATTCAGTCCTTTATCTTTGCAGTTTTGGAGGATTTTGCACCCATTTGTGGCAGCACATTTTCAAGAAGGACTGCCTTTGTGAAACAACCAAAACGTAAATTAAAATAACTGAATTTCATAAAAATATTGAACTGCTCAACATTTTCACAGCAGGAACTGTATATGAACTTAGAAATTCACATCCTGTTCTGAGGAAGGAAAAAAAACTTTTTTTTTTTTTAATACTTTATTTAGATTTCAGTAGCCTGCACTGAGGGATGCACTGGCATTCGCGGGGTTTGGTAAACACGCTGTATATTATGTGCATTTAACCTCTTAAACTCTAACTTTTCCCTTAAATTTTTCCCTAGAGTAGATGCTGAATAAAAAAACAAACATTTTTTTCCATTGAGTAAGACAATGTCACACACATTCTGTATCTGCTGGTTACAGTGCTTCACTGAAGCTACATCCCACTTCTGTGGAAATATTCAAACCCAGGATGCCATGTTTTTATGGCCACAGCATTACATCAAATGGAAAATATCTACATCTTGTATATCATTCTGCACATTTCCCTGTAATTCAGCAGACATATTTGGGATCGTTGGAAACCCTGGGATCTCCATTATAATTTAAAAACAAGGCTGAGGGTTCCACAGGTTTGAACACAGCAGCTGCAGGGGTTAACGGGGTAAAACACACACTTTTTGGAAAGGATGGGATCTCCAGCTTTCTTCGGCAGAGTGCTGATGTTCTCCTCTTGCTCTCCCGTTTCACCATCACTCTCTTTCACTGCCTGAAGAACATTCCGGAAAGTCATTTTTATGTCGAAGCCGGCAAAAATGTTAAAATCTTCCAACTAACTTTCACTTCACTAATATTCCCTCTAATTGGGCTGAAGCCTTTATCAAAAGGACACGAATAAGAGCAGGTCAAAGGTCATCGCTACAGCTCACAGGGAGCATTCGCTCATTTCTAGCCACAGACATCAGGGGAAAGCAAGATGATAAATACATATGTATCAGGCCAGCTAAACTTCAGCTACGGAATAATTACAGAAGATACAAACAGCAAATGTGAGAACAGAAATTTGGGCTTTGTGTTTACCTGGTTGGTGACTGATGCCAGGAGGTGAGCTCCTGTAAGATCCAGGTCGCTGATGGTTGTCACGGTGACCGTGTGGTTCGGATGGTCATACTGCATAGACTCCGATGTGCCAGTGATCATATCCTCCAGTTCATCAGCGTCCTCTGTAGCAAGACAAAACGGGCGTTTTAAACCCGACTCCTCCAACCAACACGGCAAAACAGCTGTGTTTCCATCAGGCGCCACGCGGGTCGGAGCGGATAATCAGCCGGTTATGGACCAAACAGTTCTGAGAGGACCAAACCGCTGAGGTAATCCCTGAAAACAGACCTTCTGCAAGAGTTTTATTTTATATTTAAGAGACTGAGGTTTCTGGTGCTTGTGTCACTGACATCTGACCGATCATCATATACTCAAGTAACACACTGCCTCTCTTACGCTTTGTGATAATTTTCCTTTTGTAGGTGCTAACAAAAGACTCAAAACAGCAAATCTTCGAAGTAAAACTGGTGCCAATTCCTATGACGTGGACACAAAAAGAAAACTGTTTTCAGAACCCTGAGGTCCAGAAGTGCTGATTGCGGCATCTTGGAACAGCAAGGATAAATTAAGATCGGCTCCAGCCTCAGGGTACTGACTGTATGCTGTAAGCGTCTGATTGGCTGGCGTCGGCCCCAGGGCAAGGCATTGGGACCCTAACCCTAACCCTACAAACCAATCAGCACACAAGTCTTGCCATGAAAGCCTTTCGCAATCAAATACTCAATTTGTCTCACACAAGCTGGAGTTACTACAGAATCAGCATCTGGTAGGTAGTTTCCTGAAATGTATGGCTGCGTGTCAGTTACCCAGCCATCACTTCAAGACCAACATAGAAAGGATAGAAGTTCTACCTATTTATTTGTATAAATAAATGTAAACTCTGAAAATACTGTAAATTAACAAGACTTCTCAGAAAAAGAGATTATGACTGCCTACCCCCTAAATCCCAGAAGGTTTATTTTCTGCCTTCATACAGGGTGGTACTATGTCATCTGGGGTCAATCCAATTTTAACCCTTCACTCTCACTCACCCAGAGCCTCCCTCCGTTCCTTCAACATCTTCACATATTCCTTGTGTCTCTGCAAGAGAAAACATCCTTTCATTCTCCTCCATAACTTATACCAATTTGTCAGGCAAATTTTTTTATGACCAGCAGGTGCCAGCACAATATCCACAGATGTATGAAGCTGGGTTGGTGAGTGACTGGTGAAGATACACCATTGGTCAGCCGGCCGAGTGCAACTTCCTTATTGGCCGTAGCTCATTGCCCACAATTTGGCATAAAGACCATAAATGGTCCAGCCATATACTAGGTTCTGACCTAGTCTGGCTTATTTACAACAACAGAATAATAAAAGAATTTTGGATAAAAATAAGTATACAGCTATTTGTGTATCCAACATCTGCACCAAAATATTTGACTCAGTATTGCTGAACTGAAGGGAGGCAACCAATTTGGTTTTAAATCTAAACATGGTCCTGAAATGTGTCTTTGTTCTCAAGAAACTAATTAAACACTACATTCAGCACGGCATGCTGATCTATGTCTCCTTTTCAGATGCCTCTCATGTCTTTTGACCATTTAAACCATACTACACTGCTAACTAAACTCAAGGTAACAGGTGTTCCAACATATATTGTTAGACTTATTGCTTATTGGTAATCAAACATACCATGTCAGATGGGGCCAGTTTTTCAGTGATTGCTTCCGCACCAGTAATGGTGTAAGAGAAGGGGGAGTTCGGCCTCCTCTCCCATTCAATGTTTATATGAATGAGCGGAGATTTGCTCTGAATAAGGTCTCTGTTGGGTGCTGTTGTACTGGTGTAAACTTTAACCATCTAATGTAGGCAGATGATCATGTAGTCTTTGCACCTTCTGTCAACGGTCAGCAAAAACTGTTAAATATTTGTACTGAATATGGTGAACTACATGATGTGATATATAAATAAAATTGTGTTAAGTCACAACTCATGTTCTATGATACACAACATCTGGGAGCTTCTCCCAACAACTCCTTGGATAAAGCAGTGTTAAAATATGTTGACAGTAATAAACATCTAGGTCAGTCACATCCTTGATAATAATCTCAATGAAGAGGAGGATATACAAGATAAACAAAGTGTTTTATATGGTCGTGGCAATCTTCTTGCGAGGAAATTCCTCTTAAGTTCCAGTGCTGTTAAGGTCAAATTATTTTCTACATTTTGCAATAACATTTATCTGTGCTTCAGGTGGGTAAACTACAGTGCCAACTGAAAAAATATTGTATATGTTGTCCTCAATAATGGCCTAAGGACCCTCTTAAGATGTAGTCGCAGAAACAGTGCGAGTCAGGTGTTAGTTACACTTATGGTATCACATCTTACCAAGAATTACTTAGAAATGTGATCTATACTCTCAAAAACCTTCTGGAGGGTTCTGGAAATATTCTTGTTCACAGCATTGTTACCTCATAGATATTTTGAGAGTCTAAACTGATGCTTACATGGCAAACTCTGTTGTATGTTGGTCATGCAAGCATTCACTTAGGCCATGATGGATGTCAATCATTAGTTCTTCTTAATTTTGTTATGTTTTTATAGATTTCAAAGCTTTTTTCTTATATCTTATGTGATATGGACTGTCCTTGTACATGCCTGAAGTCGATGAATAAATGACCAACCCTCCCAGTTCATATTTTTCAGATGCACCATCTCCCTACTCTCAATCTTCCCATCCTCACCTCCTCTCGAACTCGTTTCTGCTCCTCCTTCAGTTTGTTCTTAATTTCTTCCACTGCCGCTTTCCTCCTCTCGATCTTTCTCTTGTGGAAGCCAGTGAGATAGTCCCTGCAGCAGTGCGAAGAAGTCGATTTTTTATACATTTACAAGCTTGAACCTATCTTTAATGTGCCTCTGTAGGTAAGTAACGATACTATCAAGCTATATAGCGATGACATTTCGCTAGATAAAAGATATCATGACTTTTCTCGATATGATTTATGGGATAACTGACATATATGCCTTCATATTCACTTCAGTGATAATACAAAAAGTTTTAAAACTATCCGTATTATCCACCCAGCACAAACGCCTGACATAATGAACGGATTGGTAGAGCGGCATAAAAGACATAAATTGGTCCAGTTCGATACGGCAGCGGCTTGAACTTACTGTCGATCTGCTTCATTAAACGTAACGATGCATTTCGTTGCCTTATTTTTGCCTCCTGGCTTTGATTTAGACTTTTTGGCCATTTCTTCCGCCGATCAACAGCCGACTCGAGAAAAACCCGACAAACGCACACATGCCAGTCTCCCACGAGATTTCCACTTCCTGTCTCTGTTCGATAAATTGTGGCCCGATAGGGAAACATGTTCTGAGTACAACGAGTTCCAATCCGATCTAACACTTGAACAATTCAGGTCGTGAACTCAAGCAATAACTGCGTAATATTAAATAGCTACATGAAATTAGACTACTACCCGCCGGTATCATTGGTCCAAAACCGTTTATGTCAGGGTGATGACAGAGAAATGTCCCTCAACATTCGCTGAGTAAGGCGTGCTGTCAGAGCTGAGATGGAGCTTGCAGAACGTTCGCTTTTCATTGGTAAACTTTCAACCTGATGTTACTCATTACCTCTGCCAAGGTAGTCATGTTTTCGCTGGTGTTCTGCCAAATTTTGCTACCCATCAAAATATGCTACCTCGCGGTTCTGCGCTTGCGCAAACTTAAAATCTCGAGCTCTTACCTCGCCCTTATCTTAAGTATCTTCAAAAATCATATAATAAGATTTATTTTCAGGGTGCATTTCGACCTGTAAGCGTACATATATTTGCATGTACACGCTGGGGTTTCCTGAAAATGCAGAAATTAGACGATAATGGCGTATATGGGCATATATCTTCAAACAGACTTATCCAACTCGTTACAAAATATGCGTATGTTATAAAAAGCTAACAAACAACAAAGTTACTACTGTAAACTGATTCATGTTGCAATATCTAGGCGAAAACAAAAACTTCACCATCGCTTTGCATGAAGGTAGCATTTTTGACAAGGTAGCAACATTTGTCAGAGCACCGGCGCTGGTTTGTCCGTCAGTCTGTTTGCGTACAAGATAACACAAAAATTAAAGAAAGGATATCTGAAATCTTGTTGGTGAGTTGCTGTTACATCAGAGATGTACCCTATAGATTCTGACCGCGAATGGTTCAACAGCACGGCGGCCATCTTGAAATCCTATGACTCGTGATAACTGATCTTCACTCTCGGTGATGTCACTCAAATTTTGAAAGTTGATTAGCCTTGCATTAGGGATAGAACCTATCAGTTTGAATGTGCTGCATCAAATAATATGGCCACCATGGGAGCCATCTTGAAATAATATGTTGCAGATACCTTAAGTTTCTTATGAGCTTTGTTCACTCAGCAAGATTTTGACTGTGCCAACTTGGCACAGGTTTGCGCACTCGGAGTGCCTCTAGTTCAGTCTTTGTTCTTCTTTCCCCAATTGAAGACCACGAAGGAAAAGCGATCAGACCAAATTTAGCATTTTTGCATATTTTATAAATTATTATAATATTAATAATAACATATTATGTTTATTATTATTATAATATTTTATTTTTTGGCATATTTTTTCAGTACTTTGTTTCTAAGATTTTTTTGAATTTTAATTCATAATTTCTCCATAAAGTGAAAATGTGACTGATCATTTTACTATTGTGGTCCTCAACTGAATACAGGTTAAAAGAGATTTGCAAATGACCTCTTCCCATTTTTAACTGCATTTAACAAATTGTCCCAATCCTTCCAGAATTGCGGTTGTAATTTAGTCATTTTTTCATAAATGTCATGATATGTAGGAAATAATTATGCAACAGGAAATGGAATTGAGATTAAAGAAATTTTCAGTTTTACCAATCAATTATTCTAAACATTAAACATGTGCAGGAAATTCCTGAAATCGAACATTTCTTGCCCTGTGAAGATTTCTAGGTCAGGCTCATTGGCAAACGCGACACAGGTTTGAACACTAGAGTATGGTATCGACTGCCAGCTTTGGACAGTTTTGTCAATGAAATGCTCTTTAAGAGGATTACGCAAGCTTGTGGAGGAGGAGGGACTATTATTATGGGAGACTTCATTTATCCTGGTATCAAATGGGAAATGGTGAAAGGATAGATTAAAGTGGATTAAGAATTCTGAGATGTCATAAATGACAATATTTTGGTGCTGTATGTTAGTAAAGGTACTGGAGCCACTTGGGACTGGTGATTATTGCACTGTTAGTTTTGATGTTTCCTGGCAAGTTATTTTCAATTTTAGGTGAGCAAACTTTGGCAGGATGCGCTCATATTTAAGCAAAATAAAATGGGAGACATTCCTGGATAATAAGTCTGTAAATGAGATGTGGGATAGATTCAAGGGAGTTTTACTTGATTCACCATCCAAATTAATTCCAAAAGGTGTCCAAAAGTAAGTTGAAAAAGCAGAATCCTCAGTGGATGACCACAGCTATTCGTAAGAGCTTGAGGGAAAAGAGGAGTCTTTATAAGATGTACATAAAGGATAACAATGTGAACACTAAAGCTCAATACTGTAAAATGCAGGCTGTGGTCAAAAAACCTGAGGAACACTAGAAGACTGTATGAAAGACAAATTGCAGAAGGGGCTAAAACTAATCCCAAGCACTTTTTTCATTTCTGTAGTAGAAAAGGGAAAGTCAAAGAGGAGGTTGAGTGCATAACGAATAAAGATGGATCGCTGCTGTACAAGAATAAGGATATTGCTGATACCTTAAATTGTTACTTTGCCGAGAATTTTGCCTCAGAGCAGATTTTTATTCCAATTGTCCAATGCTCAAGATTATTTAGCGGAAATTGAGGTTAGGGATAATGAAGTGTTAGACAAGTAGCATAAACTAAAGACAGATAAGGCAGCAGGTGCTCAGGGAAGTTAGTGAGATCATCTCTAAACCGTTCTCAGCTATCTTCTGACAGTCTTTACAAACTGGAGAAATATCAAATGATTGGAAACAGGGCAATATAATACCAATATATAAGAAAGGGGACCATACTGAGCCAGGAAATTACAGGCCAGTCAGTTTAACTTGCATTGCATGCAAAATACTGGAATCTATCATAAAAGACGAGGAATTATTTCTTGAACATAATAATATTTTGATGGATAGCCAACATGGTTTCCGTGAGGGAAGGTCATACCTAACAAACCTTCTTTCTTTGAATTCTTTGAAGAGGCCACCAGGACTTATGGTCAGAGGTGGGCTTATAACATCATATACTTGGATTTTCAGAAAGCTTTTGATACAGTACCGCATAAGAGAATAATTCTTAAACTGAGCTCCACTGGAGTTACAGGAGGTATTCTGGAGTGGATTTGAAACTGGTTACAGGACAGAACACAAAGAGTGGTGATCAGCGGAATCTCATCTGAGCTAGGTATGGTGGGGAGTGGCGTCCCCCAGAGATCAGTGTTGGGACCCCTGCTGTTCCTCATCTACATTAATGACCTTGATAGGCATATTGAAAGCAAATTAGTTAAATTTAAGGACAATACCAAATTGGGAGGTTTGGTCAATAGTTTAGAGTCCACTAAAGTGATTCAGGATGATTTAGATAAAATCCAGAATTGGGCAGAAATGTGGCAAATGAAATTTAATGGAGCGAAATGTAAAGTTCCACATGTTGCTAATAAAAACATTAGACAGGATTACTTCATTGGAGGTTTAAAACTGGAATGTACTCCGCATGAAAAAATCTGGGAGTGATTGTTGACCAAACAGGTTCTAGCCACGGTTCCGGAGCAGTTAATAAGGCCCACAGGATGCCGGGATATACAGCCAAAATTACTGAGCATGTCAGACTTCTCTTGTACAACCCATTCATCGCACATCAACAGTATTGCAGGGCTACAGCAATTTCAGTATTGCAGGGCCTGTGCTGTAGTCAGCAATTACTGGATTAACGCAATGCATGCATTTCATGATCGTTCAAATCGTTTCAATGAAATAATACCAATTGAAACATTATTATGCAATTCCATTGCTTCCAACCCCCGAGTAAAGAAAAGCGCGAGGAGTCAGGTGTCATAAATGATTTCCATGTTACTAGTGGTAAAATCCACAAATACGCATAAACCTCCATGCACAAGGACTTCAATTCCACCTGAGAATCCCTTTCAAATGCGCTGATTGAGTAATTGCTGACTGCAGCCCGGGAACGTGAATATGCCACAGAATCTCACACATTTTTCATGCCATATGCGTGAAAGTTGGCAGGCCTGCATTGTGTACAGTTCTGGGGACCATACATTAAGAAAGATATATGGGCTCTAGAATAAGTTCTTAGAAGAGCCACAAAGCTAATTCCAGGTATAAAAGATGAAAGCTTTGGGAAGAGGCTGAAGATCTTTAATCTCTTTTGTCTTAGGAAAAGGAGACTTGGGGGTGATCTGATTGAGGTCTTTAATTATGTCAACAGTTTTAGGACACCCCAATTTTTTATTGAAAATTATGCAGTTCCAGTCCAATGAAGCGCTTGAAATGATACAAAGGTAAGTGGTGAACTGTCAAAAGTTTTAAACAAACGGTAAGGTTACCCAGGTTTTTTGTACGCTGTCAAGTAGGTGAAAGGATGGTTCCCCAGTGTGTGACATCAACTGTCAAACATGGAGGAGGAAGTGTGATGTTCAGGGGCTGTTTTGCTGGATCCAGGGTCAGTGACTTACGGAGTCAACCAAAACGGCTACCACAGCATTCTGCAGCGCCATGCAGTATCCTCTGGTATGCACCTAGTTGGTTAGGAGTTCATCTTACAGCAAGATAATGACCCAAAACATAACTCCAAGCTCTGCCAGAACTACCTTAGGAAAAAAGAACCTTATGAAAAGCTTGAAAACATGGAGTGGCAGCACAGACTCCAGACTTAAACCCCGTCGAGATGGTTTGGGATGAACTGGACAGAAGAGTGAAAGCAAAGCAACCTACAGGTGCCACACATTAATGGGAACTTCTGTGACAGAGTTGGGAAGAACTTTCTGAAGAATATTTCATTTCCATTGTAGAAAGAATGCCACCAGTGTGTTCAGCTGTTATATCCGCCAAAAGGTGGGTACTTTGAGTCAAAAGTTTTAAATATATTTTGGTTCATAAATTGATTCCATGATTTCTTTTTTTAACTTTGTTGATTTGTTCTATCATGTCTATGCTTTCATTCCAGAGTACAATAAGACATCAAACTGCATAATTTTCAATAAAAAAAACTGGAAAAATTAGGGTGTCCCAATTCCTAAAATGTTTAACCAGTAGTGTATGAATGATTACTTAGGCAAAGTTTTGTTTGTAGAACTCGGGGTCACAAATGAAAGTAGCCCAAGAGTAAACTTAGCACTGATGTTAGGAAATATTTTTTCAGCCAGAGAGTAATCTCAGTGTGGAATAGCTTGCCTGACCATATTTTTGAGGCAGAAACCTTGGGAATGTTCAAGAACAGGCTTGATTCAGCACTAAATACCACTGAGTATCTTAAGTGATAGATTTACTATAGTAATAATAAAGTGGTGAGCGTAGTTGGGCTGAATGGCCGGTTCTCGCCACTCATGTTATGTTATGTTATTCCATGCAGCTACATATGATGTACAGGATAGGCCAAATAGGATACATAGGACAGGGCTATATTTCAGATCTTTTTAGAACTGGGTACCATTAATCTATCGTAGAATTCTGTGCATAAAATGTGTACACAAAAAGAACCTCAGACACACTTTTCCTTCCCACCATCAGCTTTTATTAAAAAACAAAAAACCAATAATGCACATAAACAAACCTGAAGCAAAAATAAACAAGAAATTCAAACTGTAACATGGATGGTAAAAGTGATACCTCAACTAACAGTGAACCGTCGTGTTGCGTAAAAGCAGCCCATGCGGGCATTAACTGATGGAGTTCACAGCTGAGGGCTTATTTTGTTTTGGTTGTAAAATAGTAACTGATATACCCGGCGGAATTTTCTACAGCTAAGGGCTAGTAAACCTCATTTAAAGAAACTGTTTATGAAGGAACATCAGGCAGAAGTCCACCCGTGGTGAACAGCCTCCTGCTTTGCTCCAACCCTGTAATTATCCTAGGAAACGTGGTGCCTCTTAGCTTATATTTGTCTTTCAACTAGGGCAGATCCGCTATGCAGTAAGGTAACGCACTCAAGTTACTGCAAACCAATTGATCAGCTTTTATGGAATGCTACGCAAGGCTGCGTAAGATATCGTGATATTGAGTCTTGCATAAACTTGAAGATGGAATAGGGCATGTAAAAAGTTACTAGCATGTTGGAAAAAATGTCAACCACGAAAGAAGATGTATCTTTACTTTAGAATACAGAATATCTATTAGATGCATATCAATATAAAAAAAAAAAAAAAAAAGAGATTCACCTCAAGCTAAATAATTAAATGTCACCGACAAGTTTTCTAGCATGTTGGGAGGGGAAAAGCCCTCCATAATGGAATGTGTATGTTCATGTGACCATAGCAGTCTACTGCCACGCAAGCTGGCGGATATTGATCATCACTTGCTGAGCACTATGGATTCGACAACCATACGTAGGTTTACGTAAATTATGCAAGCCAAACATTGCGGAACTTTACTGCATTGTGGATGTGCCCTATTAGTGTAACGTTAGCCTACAATATATATATATGCAAATCTAAAATACCTCAAATGATGATTCTAATTTACTTTCTAGTCCAGACAAGGTACTACTTTTCATCTGAAATATCAGTTAAATAATGAAGACTCATTGGTTCTAACCATAACCCCCTTTTCCTTCTGATACAAAGTCAAAAGATTGCCTTTAAAATATAAAACACTGATAAAAATGACGTACTTGAAAGTTTGCCAACTACCAATCAGCTATGAGCAAGACACGCTACAGCTATTCTTAAATAATAAGGGGACAGATAACTGATAGCAGAGAAATGGCAACAGTATTGTCATTACACAAGGCAGGACAACAGAATGAGGGGGGAAAAAAAAAAAATCTTATCGACACCAAGACCTTAAAGCTCTCAGGCTTTAACAATTCTTTCTATCACTACCCAGTAACGCAAGTAGCCGACCCTGTTTTGTTGGATAACATAAATGACCATCGGCAGTATTTTCTGACCATTCAATCATATTATCAAAGACTGATCGAGGTCAAAGGTCACTCACCAGTGTAAATTTTCTTCATTTTCTCATTTGCCATGGCTCCTAAAGTGAGCTGACTTATGAGGGAATGGACAGATCGCCTATTTCGCTCAACATATGTCTAATGTGAGAGCATGTTGCATTCCCGCGTTCGATATAAATCTACGTTATCATGGAAAATTATATACAAATCGCTTCATGTGCTGTCCGGATGCGTGCGTCCAAATGCGACTGCGAATGGAATCAACACGAGCATTTTGCGGTGCTACCAAAACAGCATTACACTGTTTCAGTTAACGAGCTCCGCAATAATGTACAGTGCATTGATACCGTTCCATAACTCAACCTGTTAATACAGTATCGTCCTGTGACACCGTAAACTAGCACTGTATATTCAATGAGGTAGGTACACACTGCTATGCTATAAATGCAGGAGAAATTAGCCAGGGGAGGAATGTTTGCTATCAGTAGTACACCGAATATTGTATCATAAATGGTACAGGCCCAGCGTCATGTCTTCCTGCTTGAAACCACTTAATTTGCCTCCACTATGACTTCCTGTACTGGATACTCAGTATAGCTGCAGTGTGATGTCAATTTTGTTTAGACATACAAACACATTTTTAAAAAGCGCTCTAGTGCACTCTTAACCACGCATGCACATGTAAACTGTGATCGCAAGAGTCATTCAGTTGCCAACGATCAAACCAAACAAAGACATGGAACAAGGACTGACGTTTCTGTTCCCGATATCGTGTTCCCAACGAGAAATAAGCTAGAGGCGCTACGTTATTAGTTCCAGATCAGCCAATTGGCTCCAATTTCTTGGCGCAGCGCAGGGTGGCGCAGCCCATGCATAGGCAATTTCGTCCGGTGCAGCCCGCGCTGTGGTAATTTTGTGCGGTGCACAGCCACTTTGGCAATTTGGTAGACGGACGTGCGCTGAGATGGGTGTGGCGGCGTAGTCAGGGGAGGTGTCAGATATTCATCATGACGCAGTGACAGTTTTGTGGCAAAAGGCTTCGCCGAAAATGCGCAGAGGGCTCGCCAGCTCCAACCTGGTTTACTTTCTGTGCAGTGGTAATTTGGCTGATTGGCGCACGGCGTGCACACGTCACCGAAACCGCACAGGCAGGTTTCCAGAATGTCAGGCGTTTTGATTTCTGGCCTTTTTCTGACCGATTACTAGAGATGAGTCAGCTGGAAGAGCCATTTCTGTCTATTATCGCCCATTGCGTTTACCAAAAGCGTAGTTGCTAACTAAGTTAGCAGCTGACATAGTTCGTCCATTCATTGTCAATGGTTCCCATGACGCAAGTTGGCATCTGTGATTTCGGGAAACGGAGCCCTTAGCGATTGATATTTTTCCATATGGAATGTTTGAAAATGTGGTGGTGTACATCTTAAAACCCCTACGGTAATATTATGACTGACCTCGTTCGGTCAGTCCGGGTCCATTTCTCTAGCAGGGCGGCACTTGGCAACTAGTAAGATCAATTATCATTGCAAATACCAGGAACCTTGATAACAAGTGTCTTATTGTGACCAAAGTCATGAAACTAGTCTATTAGTTTAGAAAAAACACAAACACTGGTTTGTAATTGAATATGACAAGTAGGCCTATCGATTAAAAAAAGAAAAACAAAAAATTGGTTTGTAATTGGATCAGACACGTATCTATGACGATTTTTTGTTTGATAGAAGCTGCATGGTGTAGACCCGGTCACTGACATTACGATGGATGACACTGACAACCTATTCGTATCTACTGACAGCGGCTGCTGTTTTCAATGGGTTTTCAAACGTGCCTAACTCTCAAGTCGGGAGTGATTCAAAGTACTGCGGTATTTTCGCTTGTTAGGACTGTATGGCACTCACTGGAAATCAAAATTTCTGGAAGGCATGAATCCACTTTGCTTCACCTTTCTGTGATGGACGCCCAACACAATTTGGCGGCCAGACTTGCACATTGAAATTGTAACACAGCGCCTCTAGTTTTTATAGCTCGTTGATGTTCCCGATATCACCTGCGACATGATGCAGCACTCGTATCTGCGTTATATGCCCATGTACCCGGTGCATGTATAAAATCTTTTAGCATGTAGACATCTACTGGTCCAGTCAGCCCACTCCAGTCTAACATAGAGCCTATTAAATCACCATCTCAATCTGCCAGAACTCCTCCTGGTCATTCAAGTGTGTGTGAATAATGGTCCAGTCCGTGTATCATTGAGAGTATTGTGTGTGTGTTTGTGTGTGTGAGAGAGAGAATTCGTGTACAGACGCATTGAGGAGGGTGTGTCTAACATTAGGTGTGCGTTAGCTGTGCATGGACAGTGAGTAGGCTGGGTGTAAAGTGTGTGTCCTCTGTGTATAGGCTACGTGCAAGCTGTGAGTAGTGTGCGCAAGCTGTGTGAAAACCGTAGACTGAGTATACTGTGTGTAAGCAGCGTGTAGACTGTGAGTATACTGTGTGTAAGAAGTGTGTAGACCATATGTACACTGTGTGTAAGCAGTGTGTAGACCATGTGTAGACTGTGTGTAAGCAGTGTGTAGACCGTGTGTAGACTGGATGTGAGCAGTGTGTAGACTGTGAGTAGACTGTGTGTAGACTGTGAGTAGACTGTGTGTAGACCGTGAGTAGGCTGTGTGTAAGTGAAGTGTAAGCGCAGCCCCCTCAGGAGGCAGCGATGGTGGTCCCCCCTCCCAGACGCAGGAGGATCTGCTGACAGTCGTGCACAGACCGCCGGTCTCCCACACGCTCTAGCGTGCGCTTGGCCTCGGCGAGCAGGCGGGCGCGGTGCCCCGGGGGCGTCAGCAGGGGCAGGGGTAGGTGCCGGCAGGCCAGCAGGATGGCGTGTGCACGCTCCCTCTCTCCAAGCATGCACTGGCCCTCTGAGCCGAGACAGAGGACGGAGGAACGGAGCGGTAGAGAGGGACAGAGGGACGGAGCGGTGGAGAGGGACAGAGGGACGGAGCGGTGGAGAGGGACAGAGGGACGGAGCGGTGGAGAGGGACAGAGGGACGGAGCGGTGGAGAGGGACAGAGGGACAAAGCGGTGGAGAGGGACAGAGGGACGGAGCGGTGGAGAGGGACAGAGGGACGGAGCGGTAGAGGGGGACAGAGGAACGGAGCGGTAGAGGGGGACAGAGGGACAAAGCGGTGGAGAGGGACAGAGGGACGGAGCGGTGGAGAGGGACAGAGGGACGGAGCGGTAGAGGGGGACAGAGGAACGGAGCGGTAGAGGGGGACAGAGGGACAAAGCGGTGGAGAGGGACAGAGGGACGGAGCGGTAGAGGGGGACAGAGGAACGGAGCGGTAGAGGGGGACAGAGGGACAAAGCGGTGGAGAGGGACAGAGGGACGGAGCGGTGGAGAGGGACAGAGGGACGGAGCGGTAGAGGGGGACAGAGGAACGGAGCGGTAGAGGGGGACAGAGGGACAAAGCGGTGGAGAGGGACAGAGGGACGGAGCGGTGGAGAGGGACAGAGGGACGGAGCGCGAGAGGGGGACAGAGTGACGGAGGGGGAGAGGGGGACAGAGGGACAAAGCGGTGGAGAGGGACAGAGGGACGGAGCGGTGGAGAGGGACAGAGGGACGGAGCGGTAGAGGGGGACAGAGGAACGGAGCGGTAGAGGGGGACAGAGGAACGGAGCGGTAGAGGGGGACAGAGGAACGGAGCGGTAGACGGGGACAGAGGGACGGAGCGGTGGAGAGTGACAGAGGGACGGAGCGGTGGAGAGTGACAGAGGAACGGAGCGGTAGAGGGGGACAGAGGAACGGAGCGGTAGAGGGGGACAGAGGAACGGAGCGGTGGAGAGTGACAGAGGGACGGAGCGGTGGAGAGTGACAGAGCGGTAGAGAGGGACAGAGAGAGTGAGAGACAGAAATGCAGCTCAGATTTACATCCGTTTATATTAGTTTACATCTGCACTTTGTTAAGAGTTTAACACAACCTACACCACTGAGCATTAAACAACCTGTATTATGGAAAATACTTTGTCCCTGTTCAATCCACCAGCACAGTACTCTCCACTGCACCCAACAGGCCAGAGATTGTTCACTTTGAGACCCCTAGTTTAGCTGTGAAATCCCCTCTCTTTCACATCAGTCCACCGTCATGAAGTTCAATTGAAATGTACTGCAGTGAAATGTAATGTCCAGTAATGCTGTGTAAAACACTAATGTGACCGTAATGTAGTGGCAATGCAATAATATGTAATGTACTGTAATGTATGATATAGTATTATAGTGAAATATCCTCTAATGTAACATTAATGTTGTAGCAACTGTAATGCAGCATTATGCATTATAGTGTAATGAAATGTGCCATTAATATATTGCAGTGTAATGTAGTGAAGTACACTGTAATGGTAATGTAAAGCAATGTAATGCACAGTAGTATAATGTCATGTACTACAAAGTGATGCAAAGCAGTGTAATAGTAATAAACTATAATGTAAACTGCAATGCAATGTTAATAAGAAGTAATGGCTGTAATGTAACAATAATATGATGTAATATAATGCAACAGCTGTAATGTAACAATAACATGATGTAATAATGTAATAGCTAGAATGCAACAATAATGAGATGTAATATAATGTAATGGCTGTAATGTAAGAATAATATAATATAATGTAATGGCTGTAATGTACGAATAATGAGATGCAATATAATGTTATAGTTGTAATGTAATAATGTGATGTGATGCAATAAAATGTAATAGCTGTAATACAACAATAATATGAAGTAATATAATTTAATAGCTGTAATGTGACAATAATGTGATGTGATGTAACACGTCATCGAGTGTGATGGGCCTCACCAGTGCTGGACTCCGGGTTGTTGCTGCGGCGACGCAGGCTGTGCTCCAGGAGCTGGTGGGTGCGGGTGGGGCTCGCCCCCGCCATCAGCCTCACGGTGGTCTCATGCAGGAACACCTGAAACGGGCCAGAGAAACCAGATCAGACCTGCCGGAGCGCCGCCTTGCCTCAACATCACACACCTCCAGTCAGTACCCAAGCCTGCCCTAAACACACTCCGCAGCCTCTCCAAACCCTGACTCTTTACATTACATTACATTTACATTAAACTACATTAAATTACATTACATTGAGATAAGAGGTCCAGACTTTTTACATGCAACCCCCACTCCAGTTTTAAAGGTAGACACTTTAAAAAAAAAAAAAAAAAAAAATCAATCTCAACAAGAATTTAAGTCTTGTATTAATATTAAAAAGGATGGAAAAAAAAATGTAGATTTCTTACTTCCAGAACTTTTCAGCCAAATAAGATTTTGAAAAATATATGGCCATGAGGCAGAGATGGGGACTTGCACTTGCGCCTTGGACTCGAGTCGCATTTAAGTCGCACTCACAGTGACTTGAGACTTGACTTCAGACTCGACCTCAAGACTTCAGACGCGACTCTGACTGGAGGTTCGGGACTCGTGAACAATCTTTTTTCTTTCATGCAGCAACAAAGAGGTCTGCCGTCATTTCATTCTTAAGCCCTATTCGGGCGGGATTATTTTTACGTGGTGGGGTAATGTAATTATTACCAGTGCATGCGTCATTACCCATGCGCGATGTGCTGCCACAGACCTAAATGTAAACCAACTAATGCAGTACTGCAACATGGCGAGGACATCATCGACAGGAGCTGGTGAACAGTTTGTTGTATCCTTCGGACAGGACAGCTTCACACAGACTCATAACAAAAGAAGAGCTTTTGTGGTGGTCTTTTTTTCATATTACATCAATGTTGCTATTTGATGAAGGAGGGATGATAATACAGTGCAGATTTGTATTCCTGAGATATAGCTCTGCTGTGTTCAAAGCAGATCGACTGGCATGCAGCACTCATTAACCCCAACATAGACTTGAGACCTGACTTGGACTTGAGATCAAAGACTTGTGAGCATCGGTGCCATGAGGCAAATCTTGTCTGGCTAAAGAAAGAGGAAGAAATTAAAAAAAAAACAAAAAACTTTCTCATGTGAGAAAATCCACAACGGCAACTTTAACCACCAGCAACTTAAAACAATCTAATATTAGGTACTTTCGAGGAAATCTTAAGATTCTCAAAGTGAAATCCTTGTTGAGGCCGTTTTTGTGGTGGTGCAGAGACTGGCTGCATTATGATTGGTCCACAGAAGCAGTACTGAGGGTCACCTTGTGTTGGCCCTGCCGGTAACACTGTCCAATCCGGCGCAGGCAGCTCAGGTCCCGCTGGAATCCGGCCAACTGAGAACTCAATGCAGGTCCTGGCTCCCCGTTGGCCCCGCCCCCTCGCTGCCATGTGCTGGTCCTCAGGGTCAGCAAGAGGTCACACACCAGAAGCTCCACCCCCTTGAGTGAAAACAGGAAGAGGGAGGGTGGATGAAGCACTTCCTTTCTAGTGTGACTGTATTGCTGCTGATTTTCCACAACCACTGCTAAAAATTTGTATAACTATTTTTGAGTAGTGCTTACAAAGGTCTTGCGGAATGGAATAACTGTTAAACATCAGAGTAGCCCAGAGCTGCACCTGTATTGTCATGTGAAACACTTATTCCAAGTTACAATGAAAATATGAGCACATTTGAGAGTCACGCATTAAACCTGGGTCCTGTGACACTGCGGGGAGAATCCAGGGGCTAACAGTGAAAGGAGATTAATCTTCTAGACTAATGCAGCTCTCTCTGCCTCACACACACACACACACACACACACACACACACACACACACACACACACACACACACACACACACACACACACACACACACACACACACACACACACACACACACACACACACACACACACCATGTACCTTGGTGAGGCGGTTGGCGTGCGGGTCGATGGGTATGGAGACGCTGGTATTAATGAGGCTGCTGGCTCTCTCACACAGAGACTGACACGCGAGAGTCCCCTCCCCCTTCTGAGACAGAAGACTGAGCTGCACCGCCTTACACAGCTGCAGCACCGACTTAGGCAGAGGGTGACTGCATTTGAGACCAAGAGGGAGAAGAGTTATACCCCAGCCTAATACACACACACACACACTATACTAATCAAATTGATGAGTTTATTTATATGAGCTTATTATTCTGCATTACACACCATACACTTGCGAAACACACTACTGTAACAAACACAGATAATACACACAGTAAACACGCAGAGCACAAACCATAAACACAGTAACAGGAGTGAAGCCTAGAGTTAAGACTCCTGAGCCCCCTAAAGGAATATTACACAGCACCCCCTTACTTTCCAATTAAACATGCGGACCCCGACAGCTGATCGGACTGAGAGAGTGAGTGACATTCAGAAATGCAGCTCGGACTTACAATAGTTTATATTAGTTTACATCTGCATTTTGTTAATAGTTAAACACAAACAACATCACTGCATTAAACAACATGTATTATGGAAAATACTTTTTCCCTGTTCAATCCACATGTACAGTACTCTCCACTGCACCCAACAGGCCAGAGATTGTTCACTTTGAGACCCCCAGTTTAGCTGTGAAATCCCTCCCTTTCACATCAGTCTATTGTTATGAAGTTTAATTGAAATGTACTGCAGTGAAATGTAATGTCCAGTAATGATGTGTAAACCACTAATGTGACCATAATGTAGTGGCAATGCAATAATATGTAATGTACTGTAATGTATGATAGAGTATTATAGCGAAATATCCTCTAATGTAGCATTAATATTGTAGCAACTGTAATGCAGAATTATGTATTACAGTGTTATGAAATGTGCCATTAATATATTGCAGTGGAATGTAGTGTAATGTAGTCCAATACACTCTAATGTTACAGGAATGCAGCGGTAATGGTAATGAAAAGCAATGTGATGCACAGTAGCATAATGTAATGTACTACAAAGTGATGCAATGCAGTGTAATCGTAATAAACTATAATGTAACAAGAATATAATGTTGTGGAATGGTATTGCTATGGTATTGGTATTGGAGTGTAGTGCTATTATAATGTCCCTTAATGGAACAATAACAGTGTGATTAATGTACTGCAATGCAATGGAAATAAGATGTAATGGCTGTAATGTAACAATAATGTGATGCAGCATAATGCAACAGCTCTAATGTATCAATAATGTGATGTAATATAATGTAATAGCTGTAATATAACAATAACGTGATGTAATATAAAGTAATAGCTATAATGCAACAATAATGAGATGTAATATAATGCAATAGCTGCAATGTAACAATAAATGTTATAGTTGTAATGTAATAATGTGATGTAATGTAATATAATGCAATAGCTGTAATACAACAATAATATGATTGATCATGTCTGTCACTCACTCAAGAGTATGAAGGGCTCTGGGCATGCGCTCTGCCTCCGACAGCAGTGACCTAACTGCCCCATCATCACCCTGCAGCCAATGGGCAGCTGCCTTCAGGACTAAGGCCCACCATCGACACACGGGGTCTCCCACTGAGGACGGCAGGGTCAGATAGGGGGAAAGATTCACACATGGGCATGTGCACACAAACGTGTGTAAACACTCAGCCGAGAAACACAAACTGCATGCATTTCAACCGGAACAACATAAGTTTGTAGGAATCAAATATTAATGGCAGAAATGCTCATACAGGGCTCTGAAAAAGTATTTGCGCCCTTCCTGATTTCTTCTTTTTTTGCATATTTGTGACACTTAAATGTTTAAGGTCAAACAAATTTTAATTTTAGACAAAGACAACCCAAGTCAATACAAAATGCAGTTTTAAAAAAAAAAATAAATTTGGCATCTCCAATCCCACCCGAATCTAGAATGCCCAATTGGCGAACTATGTACAAAGCTTGCTCGTATGCGACCCCTCGCTGCCAACTCAGGATAGTGAAGACAGTTCACGACTCTCCTCCGAAGCACGTGCCCGTCAGCCACTGCTTCTTATACACTCATTGGTTGAATCTTCGCAAGTTCAGAACATGGGCGGAGGATACCCGGACATGAACAAACTTTGAATCTTCCTGACGAGCGCCTGTCTGGCCAACAGGAGGCGCTTGAGCAACGAACAAAGCTGTTTATTTATATCCCCTTACCCGGCAGTCCCTTCCCAATTTGAATCCCTGTAGCGCGATTGGGCAATTACAAAATGCAGTTTTTAAATGATGAGTTCATTTATTAAGGGTAAAAATCTATTCACACCTACCTGGCCCTATGTGAAAAAGTAATTGCCCCCTAAATCCTAATAACTGGTTGTGCCACCCTCTGCGACAACAACTGCAATCAAATGTTTGCAATAACTGGGAATGAGTCTTTCACATCACTGTGGAAGAATTTTCACTCACTTTTCTTGACAGAATTATTTTATTTTATTTTTTTTTTTTAAGCCATTCAGAGGTGGACTTCCTGGCGAGTTTCAGATCGTTGCCCTGCTGCATAACCCAAATGCGCTTGAGTTCGAGATCACAATCAGAGGGTTGGACATTCTCCTTCAGGATTTTCCCGTAGAGAGCAAAATTCATGGTTCCATCAATTATGACAAGTCGTCCAGGTCCTGAAGCAGCAAAGCAGCCCCAACACATCACACTACCTCTACCATGTATGACTTCTGGTATGATGTTCTTTTTATGAAATGCTGTGTTAGTTTTACGCCTGATGTAATGGGACGCACACCTTCCAGAAAGTTCAACTTATGTCTCGTGAGTCCAAAAGTCTTGGGGATCATCAAGATGTATTTTGGCAAATGTGAGACGAGCCTACGTGTTCTTTTTGGTCAGCAGTGGTTTTCACCTTGGAACTCTCCCAAGGATGCCATTTTTTGTCCAGTCTCAGTCTTATTGTTGAATCAATAACACTGACTCTAATTAAGGCAAGCGAGGCCTGCAGTTCTTCAGATATTGTTTTGGGCTTTTTTGTGACCTCTTGGATGAGTACTTGATGTGCTCTTGGAGTCATTTTGGTAGGCCGGCCACTCCTGGGAAGGTTCACCACTGTTCCAAGTTTTCTCCATTTGTGGATAATGGCTCTCACTGTGATTCGACGGAGTCCCAGAGCCTTAGAAAAGGCTTTGCAACCCTTACCAGACTGATAGATGTCAATTTCTTTATTTCTCATCTGTTCTTGAATTTCTTTAGTTCGCGGCATGGCAGGTTTCTTTTTGAGATCTTTTAGCCTACTTCAGTTTGTCAGACAAATTCCATTGAAGTGATTTTTTGATTGAACTAGTCTGGCAGTAATCCGTCCTGGGTGTGGCTAATGAAACTGGACTCAAAAAAATGTGGTTGATCACAGTTAATTCATGATTTAACAAGGGGGCCAATTACTTTTTCACATAGGTCCAGGTAGGTTTGGATATCTTTTTCCCCTTAATAAATGAAATCATTTAAAAACTGCATTTTGTATATAATTGGGTTATCTTTTCCTTATATTAAAATTTGTTTGATGATCTGAAACATTTAAGAGTGAAAAATATCCAAAAAAGCAAGAAATCCGGAAGGGGGCAATTATTCACAGCAATGTATATAGTCTGCTTTACAAAAACCAACTGCTTACGCCAAACTAATTCACATGAGCTGTGATTGGAGATGGTTTCCACCAATCACAGATTGTGTTACTTGTCTTAAATCTGCAAAAGGCTAGTTAAAAGTCTATGCAAACCAGGCCTATGGTGCCATGATATGATCTTTCACGATGTCTTTCCATGATTGAGGGAAGACTTCCTGCTGGACAAGAGCTTGATAATCACACTGCATTATTGTAATTATCAAGAAATGTACCATTATCTATCGAGAGTGTCCGGCGAGCCCTTCGGTCATCTCCTGTTTCACTTTGAACAAAACCTTCGCAGGTTGTTCAGAATGTTTAAGAGGGAGAACATAGGCGACTCAGAGCTAAACCACACTTTATCGCACAACCATTTCAGCGGGTGTGGTTAAACAAAAATAAAACATTTTCAACAGGGTAGAAAGTGAGAAAACCTCCACAATGTTTTTATGGTCGACATCATTCTTCAGAGAGCAGTTTCCCTCCTCCATTTTTCCCTCCCTCTCAGAATGTCAATTTCACTGGATGCTACGTGATGTTTTTCTCACTAAGGTAAACTACAGATCAGCATCGTCTTGTTACCTTGCAGGCAACAGATCCCTCAATGTTGATCCCTGCTGAGGTGTAAAATCCAAACTTCACACAACACATTCCTACTTAAAGTCACTCCACCAAAGGATCGCTCGCACTAAATCAGACTTCATTCTCATGCACCAACGTGAGCTCTTGCAGTGGGCGGAGCCTGGAGCTTGAGGGCTGTGTGTGGCTCTGGTGTGTGCATGTGCGCGTACCTGGCCTGGCGTTGTGATTGGCTGGAGGAGGGAAAGGGGGCGTGGGGGAGGGCGGTTCCTCAGTACAACTGTTGAGGAGCTGGAGGTACTCTAATGCGCTGGAGAATTCCCTGCAGGAAACAGGAAGTGAGAAATGTACTCGCACAGGAAGCAACATCCTCCCATATCGGTCTGAAACTGCTCATAGAGTCTGCTTAGTGTTTCAGCCTGTCTCTCCATGCTCAGATTGTTTTTCTGACATTGATATCGTTGTTTGAATTGTGTTTCTGAAACCTAGAAAGATTTGCATGAAATGCAGAACCTTATTTCTGCGGTGGCCTGAGACCAGAGACAGACTTTCAGGGGAGGCCAGAAAAAAAACCAGAAAAATGTGGGTCCAAAAAAATTTGGAAGAAGGGCCCCCCAATACCCACTAATATTGACACAGTTTGCATTGAGAACTAAAAAAACGGGGCCTCAGGGGGTGCAGCTCGATATGCTCCTCTGTTCGGGGACAGCCTAGAGTCAAGGATCATCACTGCCGGAGACATTCTTCATATTTAATTGTACCTTGGTTTGTGTTATATTTATTATAAGCATTTTACCTGGATTCTATAATTCCTCATTTTATTTTTGTACACAGCTTTTGTTCAACCTTTGTTCAACCAATTATGTTGTTTAATCACTGTGCCATTGAAAATGAGGAATAAATGACGTCTTTGAAAGGACAAATAAAGGTTGAATGAAACACTGATTGAAAAAATGAAGGAATAAATATATATATGAGCACATGAAGCTCATAAGGACTGAGACAGCGCTTCTCGGTATTAAACATAAGGTTGCAGTTCTAACGTGTTTCACACAGTATGGATGTCACCGCAGACACGAGAGCAGTCAGCCTCCAATTTCACCGCATAATCATGGTTTTCAAATTAAATGCACAGAAGTACCAGGTAAACTCACTCAAACCCACATCCACACAGACGCACACCAAATGGAAACATTACCCGCCGTCATCTCGGCGCTTGTCAGCCTGCCCAGCGTTAGCCTGAGGCTGTATGAGAGAGTGTACAGCTCTTTCCAGAAGCTTCTCACAGAAACAGCGATGTAGCTGAGCGATGGGGTCAGCTGTGAACACAGGCCACACTGCACCATTAGCATCTGTGACTCTGCTGAAGTGGCTAATATAGGCTACACAGCACTGTTAGCATTCAGAAATCTACATAAGTGGCTAATATAGGCAAGAGTGGACTGTTCGTATTCATGAATTGGCTAATACAGGCTGCATTAGACTTTTAGCAACTTAGCATTCATCACACTACTGAGGTTGCGAATGCAGACTACACAAGACCATTAGCATTTAGGAGTCGAGTTTACAGATGTAGCTAATTCGGGCTAATATACATGGTTAGCATTCATGAGATGGCTATAGAAGGCCTTTAGCAACGATGGCTAATGCAGGTTACATGGCACTGTTAACATTGAGAACATAAATGCCATTACATCGAGAGCGTATTTCAGATCCATCAGTCTCTAAGAGGACTGCAGAGTTTGAAGATTGCTTTTAATCACACATTGAGTAAAATTCCCCCTTTTTTCCTGCGTCACAAACAGGAAGTACCTGGATCTCGCTGGGAAGTGAACACGCCCTCTCGACTCTTGGAATTCACCGACCAGTCGCAGCTCAAGAAGAACTGCCTACCCAGTGGGGTAAAGAGCCAGCGCAGCCAATCAGGGAGTGGCCTGGAGTCTGACTGACAGGCAGAGCCTTCGGCACAGCTCAACAGATATCCCTGAGAGATAGAGAGAGATAGAGAGAGAAAATGGATGGGAGTAAATGTTAAGAAACAGTGAGGCCTGTAAAATTTGGTGGAACTGGGCAACACGGTGAATGACTGATTAAACTGGAGGCGTATGGGCAGGAGGGGAGAGTGAGGGGAACAGAGACACAGAAGGAGGTAATCAGAGGGGTATAAACTGAAGACTCACAGGTAGACAGGTGAGGTGGTGTCCGAGCAAGACTCGCAGTGCTGTTGCCGCGGTGACGTAGATCTCTGCCTGCTGGGCTGCGGCAATCTTGGATTGAGCACTCTCGCTCAGATTCACCGCACTGAGAGAGAGGGAGAGCGCCCAAACACTACTGCGCTGGGACAGCTTCCCTACACACACACACACACACACACACACACACACACACAGAAAACAATTAAGGATACAATATACAGGACCATCCTGCCGTAATTTCCCCTCTGCAACCCGTCCCAGCTGCATAGGAGCAGAGGGCAGCTGCAGTGCCCAGGACGGCCATTTTGTGTCTCATCTGCACATGTGTAAACCTGTCCCCATTCCTGATTTTTCTGCCCCTATCAAATACGCCAAATCTGCACATAAACTCTCCCCTGCATCGTTTCTGAGGACCCCGCCCCCTGACAGTCCCATAATGCACCAGGGTGTCGCGACGCAAGGCCTCACCCGTGAGCTGCAGCTGACTCAGACGGTGGTACACGAGTGCAGCGTCCCGGGCACTGGTCTGAGACTCCTCCCCCTTGTGCCTCCCTCCAATCTGGCGCACCAGCCAGCCCAGGGGGGTGGGGCGATGGAGGCAATAGCGAATCAGGTTCCAGGAGAGAGAGCAGGCCAGGTCCAGATTGGTGGAGGGGAGGGCTCTGGAGAGGAGTGATAGGCAGGTCTGCAGACTGACTTCGGCCCCGACGTAATCCCCCTGAGAGAGAGAGAGAGAAAAATAAGCAAACAAGACTAATACGAAACAGCCATGATGGCCCCAGCAGAATTTTGAATGTAAAAACTGAAAGGCTGAAGAAATGCACACAGAGGTCAGTCAGTGAGAGGTCAGTACATGTGAGGTTATGGACTTCTGAGCTCCAAACAGCCCTTTGATCCTTTTACACCGAGACAGAAACTAAAACCTATCAGGCAGAAGAGGAGAATCACTCTGTATGAAAGAAACTGACAGTAGAAACGTAGGTAAACAGAGAGCCCTCTGAGACTGTGTTGTGTGTGTGTGTGTGTGTGTGTGTGCGCGCTCTGAGCAGCGATGTGTTTGTGGTGCAGAAACGCAAGGCTCTCGCCACAATGAACTGAAATTAGAACTAAAACTGACTAAAACTGGGGGAAATAAAGAAGGAAAATCTGAAAGAGGAGAGAGAGAGAGAACGAGAGCGAGAAAGAGACAGACAGACAGGCAGACTCACCCGGCGCAGAAGAAGGTCGGCCTGTTTGCGATGTCTCCAGAAACAGACAGATTTCGGGGAGTGGAGGGGTGTGATTGGCTCCCACAGGTACAGGACCCTCACACACCCCCACACCGCCCCAACGCCACTCAGCACCCACACACTCACCCAGGGCAACAAGCACCACAGCCATCCAGCTGCGGAGAGAGGGACAGGTTAATACCACACACACAGTATACACACATTCCCTCTCTCACACACACACATATATACACACACACACAAATATTATGCATATATTCTCTCTCTCACACACACATACACACACACACACACACACACCCCAGGAACCCTGCCTTCCATCTGTATAATGCACGTTTATTAAGAATAATAATTATGTTTGCAGCTCCATCCTCAGTCCAGTGAGAGAGAGACTCACTGAGGTTCTGGTTCTGGCGGGGTAGGCCGAATAGAGACCGGGTGGGACCCCCGTGAACGGCCCCTGTGGCCCCCCAGCGGGGCCCCCCCACAGTGGGCTCGGACCCCAGCAGTGAGGGCAGGGGGTTGAGGGAGAGGCAGAGGAATGTGAGGGCACACAGGAGCAGGCGAGAACGGTCCATCACTCCCACAGACGAGGGCGAGTTCGGCTCGCTCTTCACCTGCACAGAGAGCACACACACACACACACACACACACACACACACACACACACACACACACACACACACACACATATCATATGGAGTCTTTCAGCTGTGCCAGGTCACTGTTACCACAGGTGCGTCAAACACCAGTCCTACAGGCCACAGGGACTGCCAGATTTAGGCCTGCTTCCACACCACTGACTCAGATAAGTCACTGATTGGGTGGGAGGTCCATACAGCCGAGTCATTCATTGGCTGTTGTTTGACAGGTGACCAAAACGCCTGCAGAGCTGCAGCTCAAGGACAGGAGTTTGATGGGCACGCAGGGGAGGAGTTCACAGATAAAAGTGCTCAGCTGGGACTCAGTAAAATGAATGCACACAATGTGATATACGGGAATATATTAGTAATGCTGTAAGTGATATTCACAGAGACTCAATGGTTTTTTTTTTTCCCCCTCAGTGGCTTTCTTTAAAAACATGGGTAGTCAACATGAGCAAAGACTGGGCAACATCTTGAGGACAAACGGAAGAAATGAGAGTAAAGAAATGAACATCCGCGTAGCGTGCGTTAGCATACCGCGTGTCTGTGTAGCCTGCGTTAGCATAGCGCACATCTGCATAAAGTGCGTTAGCATGGGGTGTGTCAGCACGGCGCGTGTTGGCATAGCGCTTGCAAATGCAGCATGTTAGCATAGCGCTTGTAAGTGCCGCGTGTTAGCACAGCACTGGTAAGTGCCGCGTGTTAGTACAGCCCTGGTAAGTGCCGCGTGTTAGCACAGCCCTGGTAAGTGCCGCGTGTTAGCACAGCCCTGGTAAGTGCCGCGTGTCAGCACAGCCCTGGTAAGTGCCGCGTGTCAGCACAGCGCTGGTAAGTGCCGCGTGTCAGCATAGCGCTTGTAAGTGCCGCGTGTCAGCATAGCGCTTGTAAGTGCCGCGTGTTAGCATAGCGCTTGTAAGTGCCGGGTGTCAGCATAGCGCTTGTAAGTGCCGGGTGTCAGCATAGCGCTTGTAAGTGCCGCGTGTCAGCATAGCGCTTGTAAGTGCCGCGTGTCAGCATAGCGCTGGTAAGTGCCGCGTGTTAGCATAGCGCTTGTAAGTGCCGCGTGTCAGCATAGCGCTTGTAAGTGCCGCGTGTCAGCATAGCGCTTGTAAGTGCCGCGTGTCAGCATAGCGCTGGTAAGTGCCGCGTGTTAGCATAGCGCTTGTAAGTGCCGCGTGTCAGCATAGCGCTTGTAAGTGCCGCGTGTCAGCATAGCGCTTGTAAGTGCCGCGTGTCAGCATAGCGCTTGTAAGTGCCGCGTGTTAGCATAGCGCTTGTAAGTGCCGCGTGTTAGCACAGCACTGGTAAGTGCCGCGTGTTAGCACAGCCCTGGTAAGTGCCGCGTGTCAGCACAGCCCTGGTAAGTGCCGCGTGTCAGCACAGCGCTGGTAAGTGCCGCGTGTCAGCACAGCGCTGGTAAGTGCCGCGTGTCAGCACAGCGCTGGTAAGTGCCGCGTGTCAGCATAGCGCTTGTAAGTGCCGCGTGTCAGCATAGCGCTTGTAAGTGCCGCGTGTCAGCACAGTGCTGGTAAGTGCCGCGTGTCAGCATAGCGCTTGTAAGTGCCGCGTGTTAGCACAGCGCTTGTAAGTGCCGCGTGTCAGCACAGCGCTTGTAAGTGCCGCGTGTCAGCACAGCGCTGGTAAGTGCCGCGTGTCAGCACAGCGCTGGTAAGTGCCGCGTGTCAGCACAGCGCTGGTAAGTGCCGCGTGTCAGCACAGCGCTGGTAAGTGCCGCGTGTCAGCACAGCGCTGGTAAGTGCCGCGTGTCAGCACAGCGCTGGTAAGTGCCGCGTGTCAGCACAGCGCTGGTAAGTGCCGCGTGTCAGCATAGCGCTTGTAAGTGCCGCGTGTCAGCATAGCGCTTGTAAGTGCCGCGTGTTAGCATAGCGCTTGTAAGTGCCGGGTGTCAGCATAGCGCTTGTAAGTGCCGGGTGTCAGCATAGCGCTTGTAAGTGCCGCGTGTCAGCATAGCGCTTGTAAGTGCCGCGTGTCAGCATAGCGCTGGTAAGTGCCGCGTGTCAGCATAGCGCTTGTAAGTGCCGCGTGTCAGCATAGCGCTTGTAAGTGCCGCGTGTCAGCATAGCGCTTGTAAGTGCCGCGTGTCAGCATAGCGCTTGTAAGTGCCGCGTGTCAGCATAGCGCTGGTAAGTGCCGCGTGTTAGCATAGCGCTTGTAAGTGCCGCGTGTCAGCATAGCGCTTGTAAGTGCCGCGTGTCAGCATAGCGCTTGTAAGTGCCGCGTGTTAGCATAGCGCTTGTAAGTGCCGCGTGTTAGCACAGCGCTGGTAAGTGCCGCGTGTTAGCACAGCCCTGGTAAGTGCCGCGTGTCAGCACAGCGCTGGTAAGTGCCGCGTGTCAGCACAGCGCTGGTAAGTGCCGCGTGTCAGCATAGCGCTTGTAAGTGCCGCGTGTCAGCACAGCGCTGGTAAGTGCCGCGTGTCAGCATAGCGCTTGTAAGTGCCGCGTGTTAGCATAGCGCTTGTAAGTGCCGGGTGTTAGCATAGCGCTTGTAAGTGCCGCGTGTCAGCACAGCGCTGGTAAGTGCCGCGTGTCAGCACAGCGCTGGTAAGTGCCCCGTGTCAGCACAGCGCTGGTAAGTGCCGCGTGTCAGCACAGCGCTGGTAAGTGCCGCGTGTCAGCACAGCGCTTGTAAGTGCCGCGTGTCAGCATAGCGCTTGTAAGTGCCGCGTGTCAGCATAGCGCTTGCAAGTGCCGCGTGTTAGCATAGCGCTTGCAAGTGCCGCGTGTTAGCATAGCGCTTGTAAGTGCCGCGTGTCAGCATAGCGCTTGTAAGTGCCGCGTGTCAGCATAGCGCTTGTAAGTGCCGCGTGTCAGCATAGCGCTTGTAAGTGCCGCGTGTCAGCATAGCGCTTGTAAGTGCCGCGTGTAAGCATAGCGCTTGTAAGTGCCGCGTGTTAGCATAGCGCTTGTAAGTGCCGCGTGTTAGCATAGCGCTTGTAAGTGCCGCGTGTTAGCATAGCGCTTGTAAGTGCCGCGTGTTAGCATAGCGCTTGTAAGTGCCGCGTGTCAGCATAGCGCTTGTAAGTGCCGCGTGTCAGCATAGCGCTTGTAAGTGCCGCGTGTCAGCATAGCGCTTGTAAGTGCCGCGTGTTAGCATAGCGCTTGTAAGTGCCGCGTGTTAGCATAGCGCTTGTAAGTGCAGCGCGTGCATTAGCATAGCGCCAGTCTGCGGTGCGTGACTTGGCATAGTGCGAGTATGTGCAGCATGGGTTAGCTTAACAGGTTAGGATAACACGTGACCGCATGCGCCGTGACAGGACGGCCGGTTCCGTACGTGTTCAGGCTCCAGGATGGGGCTGGCAGGTTCTGAGTCAATGCAGAACGGAGAGAACTGGTGCGGGGAGCTGGAACCCGATTCCGATGCTGGCGGTGACATCATCACTGCCTCCGGCTTCATCTCCACGGAGTCGTCTGTCAGACACACCGACTCTGCCAGAGAGCCCCTCCAGTCATTAACCCCGTAAACTCCAAATTTTTCACTTAAGTTTTCCTTTAATATGTAGGTTTACTGTCAAAAAAAACATTTTTTTCATACTGCCATGTTTTTATTGCCACAGCATTTTATCAAAGGAAAATATCTAGATCTTGTACATTATTCTTGTACATTATTATTGTACACACATTTCCCAGTAATTCAGCAGGACATATTTGGGATTATTGAAAATCTGAGGAACTCCTCCAGAATTTGAAATAGGTCTGAACTCCCACTGGTCTGAATACAGCAGCTGTATTTGAAGGAGCCATATATGACTCCTGAGCAGTGCTTTAAGTGGAAAAAAAGAAGTGCCGGTACTCCCCCTTTTCAACAGTAGCCATTACTGATGCTCCATCACATACAAATGCCACAAAACTCTCACCCAAGAAGTAGTCATCTAAGCCATTTTTATGAAGACATGCTAGCAGTTTCTCTGTAATATCATTTGCTGTGGTCCCATCCAACTCATGCAGGTCAAAAAATATTGTGTCTGGCTCTACGTTGCCAATAGCTGACCACAAACACACCACCAACACAGACTTTACACTGATTGTGGTGGATTCATTAATCAATGCACAGTATTTTCATCTGTTTTTGACTATGTCATCAGCCACTTTTTTTGTAATTATGCAAACTAGTTAATTGTTGAAGAACCTACTATGGCGTTCAGTGCTCGTGCACCACACTCTCCAGTTTCCCATATTATCCAACATATAGATCTGACCGAGCAATCTGATTGGTCAATTAGACTTTTAGAATGTTCTCAAATGAACAAGAGAGTACGGGTAGCCTGTGCTCAAATGAAAAATACCTCATCACTGAAAATATTACTCCGCCCATCTTAGGTGCCTAGGCCATTGATTTGACTAATTTGTCAATTTGTTTGCATTTGTGCATTGAAATGAACATTCAATAAATCAACAGATCTGTGAAAACTGCTTATTTCAGAGGTAATGTTAATTTGATAATAGTCTGAAAACGTGACTAGCGAAAGCCCCCGAAACGTGGGGTTGAAATTATGTAACTGTTCAGCCTAAATGTTGCTGGATACTTTTTCTGCTTGGCCACATTAATCGGTGCTAACGGTAATTATGCATTATTACACGCGAGGGTGTGCTTGACCGTCATTCTTGACAGTGATGTGGCCAGGCGCCGAGTTCGTTCACCGAAGTGACGAGAATGACGGTCAAGCAAACCCTCGAGGGTAATAATGCGATTATACAATTATTACTACCAAAATAAAATGTATAATCTACATTTATTCATACTATGGGCATTTCGCTCTCAATATATAAAAGTTTTTTGCGAGTATTCTCTCCGTTTCCGTGGAAATACATGAGATCTGACGTTAACTAGCCCTTTTGAGCCAGCCAATTTGGGCTCATGTTTTCTACACATCGAGATTTCCCAAAACTGAATAAATACCGAACATAGCAACACAAAACTGCATTGCTAGTTCAATCATGTGGTAATTAGAATATTAGCTCGAAAACATTTTTTTTCCATGGACTGATAGTTATACTTCTGCCGACATCAGTCATTTTTAAGCTAACGGGTGCCGTGACGACTCAGCTCATCTTCATCAAATGAACTTATGTTAATGATTATATTTAAATATAGGCAACGGCTTTCCAGTGTCAGCGCCAGAACAAAAATCTATCTTTTAATAAACTCACCTGCAGATGTTTCATTTCAGATGGGGGTGTGTCACTCCAATGAATATAATGGAGAAATCTGAGCCATTTTCTTTTAAATTAAAGGGTCTGGTGCTGTATTTTCAACACATATATAACTGGATTGCAGATCAGAATAAGAATCAATGGGTTATGGGATGATAAAATTATTGGGAGTGTTGTTTTACTCATCACACTCAACGTTAGAGCGGCCGATTGGTTGTATTCAGTAATGAGGACGAATTGCTGATGAATGGCTTACAAACACCATCATGAATTAGTTATTTGTTGGCAAGTAGCTAGCTAGCAAGATTACAAACACCCCCACCAAATTAGCTGGGTAGCTAGGGCAGCTAAAACCCGTCTCTCTGCAGCAAAACCCATCCACAATGAGTCCGATCTA